>JAEQBH010000732.1:0-307751 GCA_016808115.1 Tetrastigma voinierianum
TAAAATATTATTGAAATGTTATTGTTATAAAGTTAAATATCATTATATAGATTAAACTTTTTTTTACAAAGAACAAAGTACTATAACTTAATATGAAAAATAAATAGAAGTTAAAAAAAACTATATTTTTTACAACATTAAGATTTTGAAATAGTGATTTTTAGCATATAAAAACACAAACAGTCCAATACTCAATATAAATAAAGAATTAAAAAAACAACTAAATACTTAATATTAAATACTATTCAACATTATCTTAAATAAAAGGTTTATTCATAATTTATTAAAAAAACAAATCCCACCTAAGTTTCTAAGAGTTTTTCACATTCTACATACTTTCCAAAAAAAGAGTTTTTCACATTCCAATAGATTGACAATTCATTCGAATATAGAAACAAAAAGTATATTTGATTTATATTTTTGAAAGCTATTTTCTGTTTACAAAAACAAGAAGATTGAGAAAAACATGGTGAATATGTTTGGTTTTTTTTTCATTTTTTGTTCAAAAAACATTAAATTGAGATAATAATAACAGTTTTCAAAAAACATCAAAATTATGTTCTTTATATTTTCAAAACTGTTCTAAAAAACAGGAATCTAACATACCCAAATGGGTTGTCTAATAAACAATTAAGAGTTAGGAGTATTACTTAATAAAATTAACCCTTGGTCCCCTCCCTGATCAATTTTCTTCTTTCTCAGCTATATGCATGCATGGGCATGGCTGTTATAGAAAGAGAGATTAATTAGCGTGCTTCCTTTACGATAGGTGATGAATTGGTAGTTAATAGTTTGAGATTTGCAATTTCTATATTGTCACAGTTGAAAATTCGTTCGCGTCAATTTCGGGTACGTCTGTTAGAGTAGCAGTCTTCACAGCGACGACACTGAATCACAAAAAGGTGTACAGGGGAAGGGGTGAAGAGATCGATCTTTATAAAATCCATACAATCCCCAAGCTGTTAGTATAATACTTACTCTCTCTGGTAGGGAAGATGCATATTTACGTGCGTAAGGACATGGCTCTCAACTCACTACAAACCAAGACGGAAATTTTCAAGCAGTATGATGATACCAATGGGGATGGGTAGCTCAACAAGGCAGACCTGAAGGCAGCCTTCCGATATCTCGGTTCCCACATTCCCAGCTGGCGAGTCTATCGGCCTCTCCACCACGCCGATGCTGATGGAGACGGATGCATCGGCTACAACGAAATGAAGGATCGATCTCGTTGAATATGCTGCCAAGTTTGGGTATAGTACCCTTAATTCATTTATATGTATATATATATTATCCCCCTACCCATGCCCATGCTGCGTGATGTTTCGCATGTACGTGCTGCTATCTGTCGTGTCACTTGTAGACGATATGCCCAAAATTGTAACACAATATCTAGTGTGTCCCCTGAAATGCTCAAATGATTACCTTTTGGTTTTTATAATACTCCTTTGCGATTTGACCAAACATCGGTTCTATTTTATATTTTTTAATCTAATTAATTTGAAGATTTTTGTAATAAAGGAAGTGATCAAGAAATTAATGGATCGCATGCAGCTCTGTAGTTTCTTTGGCTATGGCTGGTGAAGTCGCCCACTTAAGGGATGGGTGTATGCCGGGGATGGATATCTGGACCCAGTTAATATGGGGATGATGCGATAGGTGTAAAACCCGAGAAAATTCTAATTTTCTGAAAAATGATAAAATGGTAATTTCGGTCGAAACTGAATTTTTGTGATTCGATGCATTTAAAACTGACCACCGTTGAATCGTCTCGAAATCTAGCTACAAATACGAATTTCGGGTCGACCTCCGAGACACTAATTTCACGTATTCAAGGCAATCGAGTAGCGACACTGCGCATTAGAGTGGCTCAAGATGGCACATCGCCACAAGCCAAGGAAGAAGTCAAACAAATTAAATTTAAGTATTGACTATAGGTGACATGTGGCATCACAATATTGTAGGAAATCCACTGTGAACTGGATAAAGTGATAAGTGCAGATCCATGCGCTTTAATTGGGACGCGACACGCTGGCAAGGAGAGGACAAGTTCTCTGACTCAGCCAATTAAATCGTCGGGAGAGAGAGGAGGGGGGGAGAAAAAGAAAACGAGATTTGAAAATGTAGAGTTTGTATAGACCCACTCCTTTCTCTCTAAATTCCTCGGCAATCGGACCGGCGGTTTCAGGCGGAGCAAGAGGAAGTGTTCATCTTCACTGCAAGGGTTTCGCAAAGAGACCGGAGTTAGGGGAGTTTTGACAAAAACTCCAAGAAGTAGGTTTTTTCCTACTTTGATTACTTTCTACCCTAAGTGGTCAGGAAGGCCAGATCGCCTCTAAGGGGAATGTCCGTCAGAATAATCACAGGAGCTGCCACATGGGAGTAGTAACACTACTTTAACCGGTCTTAGAACCGGGTTTTTGGGTGGGAAGGAAAGGAAGTTTGATGTTGCGCTTCTCGGAGTACCAGGGGCCGCCATCATGACTTGATGTTAGGCTTTTGAAATTCTTATATGGGACCTCGTGTTCTTAAGTTTAAATTAAGGCACACTCTGCCTCATTGGTTAAGAGTACTCGCCACTGGTTAAGAGTACCCGGCCGGCTAAGTTAAGGCCATCCTCCCGACGCATGGATCGCTCCACCGGGTTAGCCGGATCGATAGGTTCCCTGACAGTTCCCTTCCTGGATGGGTTTCCCGGATAGGTTCCCTGGATGGGTTCCCTGGATGAGTGAGGTTAAGGTGCACTGCCGCCTGGGTTAGGGCACCCAGGTCGACTAGTGTTATTGTACACAATCCGACCGGTTATAGTACCAGCCGGCCGTTGTAAGGCATCCGTGCCTGGCTAGGTTAGCTTCTGACGGATTGAGTTCCTGATGGTGAGATGAAGGCAGGCCACCCCGACTAGGTCGAGGTACTGGGTCCCGGCCATTGGAAGGCCAATAGTGGCCTACCAGTTAAGGTAGATCAGTCCATTTAGTTAAGGCACCCGCCTCGTTAAGGTAGATCACCCGTTAGTTAAGGCACCCCGCCTACTTAGTGTTAAGGGACATGGATGGTTGGGTTAAGGAATAGGTGTCGACTGGGTCAAGGTTACCAGGCCGCTAGGTTAGTTATTCACCTGACGTGGGGATCGTCACTGTTACCGGACTGCATGTGGTCATCCCGGGATGGGGACTCCGTCACTGGTTACCGAATCCAAGATGTATTGGGTCACCCCGATGAGGGACTCCGCCCTACCGGGTTAGCTCCGACGACATAGGGTCACCCAGATGAGGACCGGCCTCGCCGGGTTGGGGCCTGACGAGACAGTCTCACCCCGGACGGGTTTACTCCCGGCAGTTGAGGTGCCCGAGCCTGGCCGGAGATGGCATCCGGCTAGCGAGGTGTAATTTCGCCCGGTAAGACCGCTAGGTGGAGAACAGTACACCTGGGCAGTCGGTTGTTGGATCGCCTGAGTTGTGTGTTATGGCTTCAGGTGGATAACATGCAATGTGAAATGTAACATGTTAATGTGTGCTGTGTGATATATTAACATGGGTTGTGCATGAAGGAGAATTATATGTATTAATTATAATTATCTATGGTAGGTTGAGGAATTTCGTTAATATGAAGTGCATGCTTGAACTTGATATGTGGAATGTTGGATGACATGGGTTGAAATTTATATGCACTCTAATATAAATGTCCAAATAATGCATGGATGAATATACATGAGTATGTGCACATATAATATATACATTTGGCATAATAGCATTGCACGTACCGAAAAACATCGCATGACATGGGTGTGTGAGTGTACGGTTGGGATCTAAGACTATATTAGGTGTCTGATGGAGTGTCACGGGTACACTATTGGTGGGATCAACACCGCGTATGGTGTTGTTTAGTGGGCTCTAAGTAAGGAACAAAGTCCAAATGAGTCACAATTTCCGCTTTTGAATGAAATGAAAATAAATATACTTGTTTCGGGGCGTAGCAAGATGGGGGTGTATCCCCCCAGGTGAAAGACTCCAAATGTTATTCATGGTTAGACATGAATCTCCGATGATGTAAGTTCGCAAAATGTTGAACGGCGCGGCGCGCCCAACCTGCGGAAAACCCGAAAAATACGTGGCCCACCAATATATGAACATACGAAAATCGATTGAATCAAATGAACATTGGAGGTTTTCCAATGGGTTACAAACTTTTAAAAACAAAAACTTTGTTTTGAAAAGTAATACGTTGAATAAAATGATGGTTGGTTAAGCACTTGGCATAGGTAGGTGTGAGGGAGTCGGTGAGTGACTCGGGATATGGGCATGAGGACATTTCATGCATTGGCATTCATGTAGGTACCTTACCTGAATGTGTGTTTGTTTTTACGATCATTGCATGTGCACTTAGGTGGGGAGTAATCCTTGTAGGAGATTATTACTACTGGGTTTTGCTCACCCCGTCGTGGGACCCCCCTTTCAGGTACACAAGAAGACGGTGCTCCCTCGAGGCCGTGAGTATGAAGAAGGCCGGGTTGTGGCCTTGAGAAACATTTTGTAAAATATATTAGAACAATGTAGTTTCATATATTTTGGTATGCAAAAGAGTTGTACATTAAGTTCTTGAATGAAAAAAAAAATGACCCCTGAAATTTGGGGCGTCACAGCTTGGTATCAGAGCATAGGTATACGAATACCTAGTCTCTATGGCATGGGTCTAGGAACATGCTATTGATGAGTAGGAACATCACAACTTGGTATAGCCTCGGTGTCAGCTTGATGTGATAGTTACTTGCTGCTCTAAATCGATGTCCTGTGACTACAATTGGGTATCAAGGTCTAGGTAAGAGGTTACCTAGGAGTCCACGGGACAGGATTAGATCACAACATGCATTTTGTGTTTTCGTGTGTATGCTTTGATTGTATGTGTGTGATTTGGTGTTACAAATTGTGTGAATTATATACGTAGTAGGATGTATGTGGAAAACAAGGAACACAAGGTTCAAAAATGTAATGCACATGGTATTTAATAACTTTGCCATTGACATGTGTAGATGGCAAGTCGAGGATCTAAGGAGGTTCTTCCCACTGGTGCCGGGCCAAGCACCAATCGGGTTCGGACAGAGGCCTTCATAGAGGCCATGGGCGCTGCGATAGCCACCGCTACCCAAAGCTGGGATTTGTGCCAGAGGTCGTGGAGTGCTAGTAACCCTGTGAGATTCACAAGACATCATCCTCCGACGCTCACTAGGGAGGAGGGACCCGATGGTAGCCGACCATTGGTTCCACAACTGAGGATTCTCCGGCCATGGAGATCACCTGATACTACCTGACATACCGGCTTCATTCCACCATGGTGAGTCCCGTGATTCGGTGAGCGGTCGCACTTCCAGACTTGAGACTATGACATGCGATGATTTTCTGCATCATTCATGGGGAAGTATTTTCCGGCCGCTAGACATGCAAAGGCCCGGAGTTCCTCGAGCCGGGCATTGTGGACGTATGATCGTATTCCTCGAGCACGAGCCGTATTCACGTAGTCGGGCACGCCGGATGATTATGTACATTGACTCGGCCAAAAGTCGAGAATTATGGATGTCAAATTGTCCATACGAGGCAAGATCAGAGGGCATAACCTACAAGACATGGATTCACGGTCAAGACAAACCCGCTTCATCGAGTTTGAGATGGAGAACGACGAAAGCATTCGAGATGCGAGTATCGTGGCAAGAGGAGAGAGTCGCCTTTCTTCTAACTTCGCGCAGCCGCAAAGGCCTTCTAGTTCACGAGGGTTTCGTGAGCCGTGGGCCACGCGCCAAGGATTGTGCTGTGGCTCCTGGCCAGAGGGCCAGCCAGGACCGATGACATGTTTATATTGCATTCAGCCTGGGCATATGAAACGGGATTGCCCGAGGAGGCATGGATCTAAGGTTTTGGGCCTCGCACTCTGGCCATCGTGGACAGCGCTGACACAGCTTTGTTCCTCCGCCCCAAGATGGGTCAGGAACCAAAGACGCCTGGTGTTGTACGAGCACCTCCCCGCCGCACGCATGCGCCAAAGGAGTCAGGGCATGGGTCGAGGCCGAGGACAAGGCCCACAGGCTAGGACATCAGGGGTACAGGGACGTGTTTATGCCATCATAACACGGCCGAGCCAGATCAGCCGCCTATACTGTGGTATGAGCCGTTATCTCGCCACGGCAAGAGTGTTATTTGATTCGTGCTTCGTGGATTCATTCATCACAGATCGCTGTGATGTAGTCGGGCTTGGAGTCGCAGGCCTCGGAGAGCTCCCTTGTACGTGAGTGCCCCCTTAGGGATTACGGCTATATAGCTGATATGTCGGATTAAGCAGTTAGAGATCTCGGGAATTATACTCAAATGGACCCGAGGTCATGAACATGCCGTGAGTTCAACGTCATCCTCGATGGATCGGGTCGACATCTTACAGGTAGTCATCGATCAGAGAGCGTAAGAGGGTAACCGCCACACAATGTGACTGCATTTCCAGTAGTATTTCGTGGGACAAGAGATATTTCGCCTGCACAAAGGTACGAGTCCGTGTGTCGGGATAACATGGTTGGCTACAAGCCCACTCGAGGATGAGGAGACCGGACTCTGATCTACCTCTAGAAGTTTCATAGCATGAGGATGTTTTTCCGATGAGCTGCAACGAGACTCCATTCTCCATTGCAGGGTTGTAGACTTCTGTGATCGAAGTCACACCCCGTACTTCGCCCATCTCTATGACTCCACAAGACAGACGGCAATTCGCTTGAGTTTCTAGGAACTCCGTGAGTCCAACTGCAGGAGTTACTGGACAAGGGGTTCATTAGATTGAGCACTTCACCATGGGGCGCTCCGGTGTATTTGCGAAGAAGAAGGATAAGACCCTTCGACTGTGCATTGATTACCGACAGTTGAACAAGGTTACGATCAAGAATCGGTATCCCTTACCGAGGATCGACATGACTCGTTTCGATCAATAAGGGGGCGCCAGTCTACCCAAGATAGACCTTCAGACCGGTTATCATCACTGAGGGTTAGGCCACGTATATCCCTAAGACATGACGCCAAGTATGGGCACTTTGAGTTTACAAGTGATGCTCTTGGATTGACGAATGCGCCGAAGATTCCATGGACTCCCATGCAAAGGGTATTCCAAACCCTATTTGGGGATCAGTTTGTCAAGGCTTCGGATGACATTTTGATCTACTCCCGCCGAGTGGGAGAGCAATGCAGTATCACTGGTGATTGTTTTACGTCACGAGAGCACCATCGCTATACGCCAAATTCCCGCAAGTGCTGAAGCCGGGCCTGTCACTGAGGCGCAGGTTTCTTTGGGACACGTGGTGTTGTGCACTGCCGTGTCAGATGATCCTGAGAAGGTCGAGGCCGTGATGAGTCGAGAGGCCGAAGTCACCGGATACGCAGCTGGATCATCGGGTACTACAGAGATTCACGAGACTTCTCCCGAATAGCGCGCCATCTATGACGGTGATCGGACCGTATGAGGTCAAGTTCGAATGGGATGACCGACATAGGAGGCAATTCCAAGAGTTTAAGAGGAGACTTACTACTGCTCATATCTTGATAGTCCCAAACAGAGGACAAAAAGGGCACAAAGTGTATCAGGATGTCACCTCGAGAGGGCCTGACTGATGTGTTTTGATGCAAATCCCGGAGGGTAGCAGCCATGGTTTCCGCGCCTGAAGAAATCATGAGCAGAATTACCCCACACACGATACGGAGCTGGCAGCCGAGCTCGCCTCAAGATCTCGCGCCACTACTATATGGCGAGGAGTTCGAGGTACTGCACCACAAAAGTATGAAGTATATTCACACAAATGGGACCTCAATATGAGGCAACGCAGGTGGATGGAGTTCCTAGAGGATTATGACTTCACTTTGCATTATCACCCTGGTAAGGCAAATGTGGTGGCTGATGCGCTCAGTCGGAAGTCACGGGGAGCATTAGCTAGTATAGCTTCCCGGGAGTGGCGGATGCTCGAGGTTGTGGGACACCTGGGCTACGCCAGCACCGTGAGCGGCTTAGGTGCGCTGGGAGCCTAGCGGCTAAGCACCGCCTCTCGCTGAAAGCAGAGCCGATCAGTCCCCAGTGGACAGACTTATAGGTGTCCATCGTGGATCTGGGCGCCAAATACCGGTGATGGAGGGCTGGACCCATCCACTAGTGCTGGTAGTCTTCGTGATGTAGGACTCGGCAGTGGTTCCCGCTAACCGATTTGAGATAGAGATTCTCGTGGAGTTTCACCGCTTCCGATTTTCCGTAATCTGTGTGGCACGAAGATATGATTTCAAGATCTTCATCGCCAAGACACTGAGGATGAAGAGACACGTAGGGACTTTGTTCGACGATGTCTCACATGTCAACAGTTAAGGCCGAGCACCGTGGCAAGCACAGGCTACTTCAGCCATTTGAGGTGGCCGAGCGGGAAGTGGGAGCACGTCATGATGTGGATTTTGTGACCCACTTACCACTTTGACATCGCAAGGACATGATGCGGTAATGGGTAATAGCTGACCACCACGGAAGTCGACACATTTTCTACGTATGATGACCTTCACATTAGAGAGATTCCGTCGGCTGTAAGATTCAAGAGATCATCCCGGGCCACATGGAGTACCGTTATCCATAGTGCTCCGATGTGGACCCGAGGTTTACGGCGCACTTTTGGAAGAGTTTCCAAAAGGCTATGGGCACACAACTGACCATGAGTACAACTTTCCACCCACAGATAGATGGTCAGTCATAGAGGACTATACAGGTGTTAGAAGACATGTTGCGAGCATGCATCTTGGATCAGCAAGGGTGGCCGAGGAGCCTCTTTGCCCTTAGTGGAATCTCGCTTTACAACAATGTGCTTATCGCGAGTATACAGATGGCACCCTACGAGGCTTTGTACGGGAGGCCATGCCGATCATCGATTTGCTGGACCAAGGTAGGAGAGAGCTCCATTACTGGTCCAGATATTATTAGAGACACCTCCGAGAAGGTGAGTTTGATACTAAGCAATGCCTTTCAATGGCACGTATTTACGTAAGAGCTACGTTGCATGTGCGACGTCGACCCTTAGAGTTTGAGGTCGAGATCACGCCTTCAAGGTGATTCCTAAGAGAGGAGTGGTCAGGATTCCGGAGGCGCTGGAGCTATCGCCGAGGTTTACTGGCCCCTTTGAAATACCTCGAGAGGGTGGGCATCAGGAAGGCACGGCTTAGCTTTACCGCCCAAAGATGACTCGTGTTCAAGAGGTGTTCCACGCCCCATGTCTGAGGTACACCCGCATCCAAATTCTCATGTAGTGGATTGGGGAAAGATTGAGGTTGACATAGATGGGACCTTTGAGGAGGGACCAGTACGCATCATGGATAGTAAAGATCAGGTTTTGTGACGCAAGACTATGAGACTAGTGAGAGTGCTATGGCAGCACCAGGGAGTAGAGGATTCTACGTGGGAGCGCGAGGACACGATGCGGGCCACCTATCCCTTCTTGTTTAAGGATGAAGGGTACGCAGTCTAGTCGTTTAAAAATTTAAATTACTAGTTTACATGCATGACATAGTGCACGTTGTATTACGCATGTGATTTGTTGTGATCCGCGCGGAATTTCAGACTAAATTTTTTAAGGGGGAGAATGTAAAACCCGAGAAAATTCTAATATTCGAAAAAGGGTAAAATGGTACTTCGCCGTAAACCGAATTTTTTAAGATCTCGATGATGAAACTTTATTTCACTGTTGAATCGCCTCACAAATCTAGCTACCGCGTCGATTTCGTCCCGAGACAATAATTTCACGCTTTTCACAAGACCGAGAGGCTATGACACTTCATGCGACAGTGGGCTCAAGATGAGACATCGGTCGTTGTGAGCAAGTCAAACAATTAGCCTGGCATGACTATAGGTGACATGTGGCATCATGTCATAGAGGGAAACCACTAGAAATGGATAAGGGATAAGGTGTAATCCAAGTTGCGGTCACTTAGAATGTGACATGTAAGGCAAGTGAGAGGATGTTCTCTTTGACTGCTTGGACCAAATTGGTCAGGGAGAGAGAGGAGGGGGGAGAAAAAAAGAAAAACGAGATTTGAAAATGAGTAGAGTTTTTAGAGAGAGACTCCACATTCTCTCTAAATTCCCTCAAGAATCTGAATTCCATAAGCCAAAGTGAGTAAGAGGAAGTGTTCATCTTCACGGCAAGGGCTTCGCAAAGAGACCGGAGTTCGGGGAGTTTTGACAAAAACTTCAAGAGGTAGGTTTTCTCCTACTTTGGTTACTTTCTACCCTAAGGATTGTGTGGTGGTCGATGTCTCTGCGGGAATGCCCGGTTGTGTATTCACTGAGAGCGCCACATAGTATATGGCCACAGCAACAAGCCCAGAACCCCAAGGTTTTGGTAAAGGCAGCTTTCGACAGCTATGCCTTCATAAATCAGTGTCGCCATCGTGGACTGACATGCGGAAGGCCTTTGAAAATCTATATGGAATCTGCAGCTCTTGTTTAAATTATGCACACCAGCCTACTCAAGCTGAGAGCACCCCGCCACCAGTTAAGAGTACCCGCCAGCTGGAAAGAGTACCCGGTCGTTTGGGCTAAGGCTATCCTCCCCGACGATGATTTGCCCTACCGGGTTAGCTCTGGACGGGATAGGTTCCCTGGAGAAGTTCCCTGATAAGTTCCCCTGATGGGTTTCCTGACAGTTCCTCGATGGGTTCCCTGGATGAGTGAGGTTAAGGTGCACTACCGCCTGGGTTAGGGCACCTAGGCCGGCTAGTGTTATTGTACACATCCCCGTCAAGTTAAGGCACCAGCCGGCCGCAAGGCATTCAAAGTCGGCTAGGTTACCCTGACGGATTGAAGTTCCCCCTGATGGGTGAGATGAAGGCAGTCATCCAGTTTAGGTCAGGTACTCGTCCGGCTATTGGAAGGCCAATAGTACGGTCATAAGGTAGATCAAATTCCATCCTCGGGGTTAAGGCACCTTGGCCTCACACATAGATCATCCTACTGGTTATAACTGGTCCGCTAGTTGTCACAGGGACACAGCCGGGTCGGGTTAAGGAACAGCCGACTAAGTCAAGGCTTACCGTGGTCGGGCTAGGTTAAGGCTATTCACCCCTGACGGGGACTCCGCCCTACTCGTTAGTTTGACGATAGGGTCACCCCGACTGGGATCATTTTTATTGTTAAATGATCTAAGATAGTGGTCACTCCCGGATGGGACTGCCCACTGGGTTAGCCTGACGGTATAGGGTCACTCCCGATGGGGATCATCCGTACCGGGTTAACGATCAAGATATGGTCACCCAGATGAGGACTCCGCCGTCGGGTTAGGGCCGGACGGGACAAGTTCACTCCCGAACTGGTTTAATTCTCCGCAGCCGAGTGCCTCGAGTTTACTGGAGACGGGCGTCCGAAAGTAGCGAGGTAGCGGTCCGTAAGACTGCTAAGTGGAGAACAGTGGCCAATCGGGCGGTGTCGTCATCGCTTGAGTTGTGTGTTATGGCTTGCAGTGGATAATATGCAATGTGAAATGTGACATGTTAACAGGCCAGGATATATTAACATTGGTTGAAAAATTTAAGGAGAATTATATGTATTAATTATAATTATCCATGGTAGGTTGAGGAATTTCGTTAATATGAAGTGCATGCTTGAACTTGATATGTGGAATGTTGGATGACATGGGTTGAAATTTATATGCACTCTAATATAAATGTCCAAATAATGCATGGATGAATATGCATAAGTATGTGTGCACATATAATATATACATTTGGCATAATAGCATTACACGTGCACGAAAACATCGCATGACATGGGTGTGAGTGCATGGTTGGGATCGGCACTATATTAGGTGTCCAATGGAGTGTCATGGGTACACTGCCAGGATCAACACTACGTATGGTGTCAAGTAGCGGGCTCGGGTTAGTGGACAAAGTCCAAATGAGTCACACTCCGCTTTTGAATGAAATGAAAATAAATATATCGCAGCCAGCGAAGCAAGATGGGGTAGATCCCTTCTCGGTGAAAGACCCAAATGTTATCTACTAAGCAGGACATGAACTCCGATGACGAAGTTCGTGAAAATGTTGGAACGGCGTGGCGACGCGGAAACCCAAAAACTGCGGGCCCACAAATATAAGGAACATACGAAAAATCGATTGAATCAAATGAATGATCGGAGGTTTCCTTAACGTGGGTTACAAACTTTTAAAACAAAAACTTTGTTTTGAAAAGTGGTCATCGTTGGAATAAAATGATGGTTGGTTTTCACACTCGCATGTAGGTGAGGAGTCTATGAGTGACTAGGGATACGCGCCATGAGGACATTTCATGCATCGCATTCATGTAGGTACCTTTACCCGAATGTGTGTTTGTTTCTACGATCATCGCATGTGCACTTAGGTAGGAGTAATCCTTGTAGGAGATTATTACTATCGGGCTTTGCTCACCTGGCCGTGGGACCCCTTTCAGTACACAAGAAGATTTGCTCCTCGAGGCCGTGAGGCGAAGAAGGCCTGCCAGGCCTTGAGAAACATTTTGTAAAATATATTAGAACAATGTAGTTTCATATATTTTTGCATGCAAAAGAGTTGTACATTAAGCTCTTGGAATGAAAAACAAAAAATGACCCCGAAATTTCGGGCGCTACAATGGTATTCAAGTCCAATAGATCACCCAATCTAAAATTCGTCTAATATATGTGATAGTGAGAGCCGATGTGGGATGGTATCATGCCTGCTAGTAGGAGTGTTCATAAATGCAAAAATGCCAATCAAAATCTCGCTTATGATTCATGTTTTCATTTGTTTGAAATTTTATAAAATCAAAATATTTGGCCCGATTCACGCTTTAGGGGTGAAACCGACAAAACCGAACCGACCTAAACTTATATAATAAAATGACGCTATTTTATATGGTTCATATAAGTATTCTTAATCTCTTAATTTTTATTGTGTGTACTTTGCGAATTTTTCTATCATAGCCCAAAAAAAATTAAAAATGAACACTTAAACAGAATAGAAAAATGGTCGGAAATTCTCTGATCAAAGGGAGAAAAAAGGGGTGGGAGAGAAAAAATAGGTTATACGGTTCTCATATTAGAACACTTGAGGAAGGAAAATAACTTTAAGCAGTTCAAACCGTGGTTCAAACCAAATTAAACCGTAACCGTAATATTAGGTTTGGTTGGTTTGAGTAATTTGAATTGTTTGGATCGGATTGTAATTTTTCAAACCGATGTCAAAGGTTTGAATTGAATATTATGCTCAAATCGACCCACGATTAGGCTTAGGCACCGGGTAACCTTTTCCTACTATGCACTAACTTTTAATGTAATCATCAATGATAAGTATTCAAATTTAATATGAAAACTTGACCTTAAAGACCATCCTAGTAGGTGAGTGAAGCTCTCAACACTACAAGAAATATGAGTTATGCACACAGATTTAACGGGTCATTAAAATTCTCAACTAAAATACATATTATCCAACCTTTTAGTCTGAGGAACCTTTAGCCGGGGAAATTAAGTGACTGTGACTATAAGATAAGTAATAGACACATGATGGTCTTCGACCGCTGCCATATTGTGCCCTAAATATTTACCTCTTTCTCCTGCACGATCTCTTCAATGAACACCGACCTTCGATTGAAGCACTCTCTCCAGCGAGGACAATCTCTCTTGGCTCGCTTTTTGCGTCTTAGACTGCCTGAATGGCTTTCGATGCTCAAAATCCTCCCTCTCTGTAATGGCTTCCGATTCTGACTTTTGTTTCTCATATGTGTGGATTGCCGTGGATGGGGATTCGGGTGGCGCCAGAGTTGGCTCCGCTTATTGCAGATGTGGCCTTCAAGTAAATGCCGTGAGAACAAACTTTGCCCGGTCTTGACTCGATAAAAGGGACAGGGCTGAAGAGGCAAACAAGAGGATTAAGCTGGATAGCTCACAAGACTTGACTCCATTATCGGAGACTAAACCCAGGTGACCTTTACAAGAAATTGAAATTCAGAAATTTCTTTGATCGATATTTTAATGCTCTGTCTATCTTTTAACTTCTTTTGGCTGCCAAGCAATGATGACCAGTGACCGCCCTCTTTGTTGTTTCAATTTTTTTTCGTTTCTTTTTTTCTCGTCAACCAAACACAAGAATAGTTTAATTTGGTTCAGCTGTAGGATTTGGTGTTTTCCACCTGATTGTCTTGAAGTAATGACCTCCCTCTTTTGTTTCCAATTTTTTCCTTTCTTTTTTCTTCGTCAACCAAACACAGGAATAGGTTAATTTGTTCAGCTATAGATTTGGTGTTTCTTACATGATTGTTCCTGCTCTCGTGTAAATTCTCCATAACAAACTAAATAAACAAACTTTGTTGTTGATTTTAGTTGTACATGTTCTACCAAATCTACAACCAAATTATCATTATTATCTTACCTAGTTTTGGTTGAAGCTCAATTCATAGAACAAAAACATCAAAAGGCAGGTAGTATTTGCTAACTACGTCAATAACTACTAATGAGTCATATCCATGAATTCAGAAATCAACAATCCTGTGTAGTACCTATGCAGATATCAAATAAGACAACAGAGTTACCTAAAATCTGAAATCTTGACCGAAAATTATGGAAAATATTTCTTTTCTCTTAGCTTTATGCTAAGTATCTTTTTCTTAGCTAGAGCTAGCAACAGTCATCGAATAAATAAAAGCATGCTGATGCTTTAGTTGGTGATAATAATTAAATGTGAAGGTCTCAATTTTTGGAATAAAAAAATTTCTGTAGCATTTTTTGGAAATTAAAAACGATTTTAGATTGAACTGTAAATTTAATATGTTAGATAAAAAAGTTCAATATTCTTCTTGATAGGAATTCTGTTAAAAAAAATAGTTATTCAAGAAACATACATGGCTCTAAGGTTTGCATTTGGTTAGCAAACCTGCTAAGCCTTACTTTCCTCTCCACTACAGAATCTTCTTGTACCTCCACTGTGCTTGGGTCTCTCTTTCGTTGAGGCATGTGGAGAATCTGCTGAATGGGCAGCATTTCCTTGGGAATGTTAGTTCTTATAATCCCTATCTAAATCAAAAGAAAAAAGAGAGGGATTTTTTTTTCTCCCTCTAATGATTTAAGTCCTGCATCCATTGTTGTGTCAATATTCTTTGCAGCTGATCTCGCTGGGAATGTTAGTGACTAATATCATAGTTTTCGTGCAACAAAAATAAATCATTCATATTGTTTCTTATCACGTCTAAGCACATAAGTTATCCTTTGGAATGCAGCATGGGATTTTGGATTATTGTTTGGTGCAAGGATGCATATTTGAATGGTCATTTCTTGTTTTATATTATATTGCAGCAAATGTTGCATTAAAGGCTGCATAATTGGTCTCTTGAGATAGTGGGAGCAAGCCCAGACATTTTCATGATTGATAAGTTGAGATGGTGGAGTAATTTCTTTCTTGTTAGGAGTTTATCATTGCTGAGGACAGGAGGATAGGAGGATAGGTTAGTTTAGAATTTTCCTAAGAGCAGCTGTTTCAATTTCAGTGCACTTTTCCTAGGCCTTCTGGGTGTTTCACCTCCCCGACGAGGGGTATTTTGAATCCTTTGCACAAGGTAGTGCTCCTTGTGCAAGAGGCTGCTTGGAAGATCCTTGCTTTTAGCAATTTTCCGTTGCATGTGCACCCTAAGCTTCAGGAGTCAACCGATCGCCTTCAAATTCTGCTTGCGACATGGATTGTAACTTATGGCACCACATTCACTGCCTTTTGGTATCTCATTGGTAGACTCCTTATCTTAGCAGAGGTGGAAATCTTGAGTTGGGACATTATTTTGAGGGAATGTGCTAGTGGAAAGTTTAGGAACATGGACTTTGGAGTATTCTGCGGTGTTTATGAGGGTAGTAAAATTATAGAATATTTGAGGGGTACAGCAGTCACTATTGGTATAAGAAATTTCTTTCTGAATTCTATATTGGCATAGTTGAAGATCTCTTTGGTGTATCTGTCTCTTGTGATGAGTTTCTTAGATTTATCAATGAGTTGACTATGCATCATTGCTGTTTTGTATTGTATTGCTGACAAAGTAGCTCTAATGAGAAGCTACTTAGAGTGGAAAATTAAAGAAAGAGGTTGGGAGAAGCATTTTATGCAAGATATATGGGAGCTCGAAGAGGATGGGAAGAAGATGATTATAATTTATGCATAGTAGATTGAGGAGGGTTTTCTTCTTATAAAGCCAGATTTTGAGGCTAAATTAGGGGATAAGTGTGACAATTTCCTAGGAAGGAGATTGGGAATGCCGACACCGTTACTTGTGGTTTTAATGTTTATCAAGAGAAGCATCAAACTAATGGATCAATTGAAATTTTTTGAGGGGTTAGTGGGATTTTATCCCATTACCTCAAATTTTGAGGGATCTTCCTCCTGACCATAAGTTGCCCTCCTCCCCCTAACCAAACTAAGTTCAATAAGTTGCCCCCCTCACACTACCCACAGTAATGGCATCAATGAAAGCTGCTATAGTTGAGGTGCCCACCCGAGGCAACCCTAATCCAGGATGTGAAATATTGGGACATCATAATGATGGAAGAAGACTCGGCCTCATTACATGATTAATGGTCCACCTTGATAATTAAGCATATAACCAGACTTGACCAATAGTCTGATAGGAAAAATATGTTACCATCTATGACTGCCTCGATTGAAAATGGTGGGGAGAAAAAGGGTAGTAGGTGCTAATAGGTTTTATCTTTTTTCCATGCTTTTTCTTCTCTTCGTTCTACCGTCTCTACATTGAAATCAGTTCGTATTCATCCAGTTGTTGAAAGGGGCAGATATGAGTTACCTAGGAACCAAAATCTTGAGAATAATACCAAAATCATGATTCTGGATGCTGGAAAACTTGCCTTGCCATCTTCAACCATGAATAATACTAAAAATCTCATTGAAAGTATTTGCATGCACACAGCAACCAGAATAAAAATTAAAAAAAACCAAAGGTATGAGAATACTTTTCGACAAGGAGTCAAAAGACAGTTTAACTTGGAGTTGATTACTCACTCCTAGACCATTTTCCATTACTGGGTCACTACGCTATAACTGTACCAAAACTTGATCCTTGTAACTTTCAAATAGCCTTGCCGATTAGCAGGAAATGCTAACTAACAGGTGCAACAAAAACACCACCCTTCACTCCTGCACCCTGCAACAAATGTCAGACCTTCGTCTAAACACTCAAAGGATTAATTGATAGGTGTGAATTATACTCAGCATTTAATAATAGCATGTTTTTCATGTGTTTATGTAACCTAAATGCTAGATTCACACCCATTTTCGTAAAGATTAAAATTTAATCCCTATTTGCTTATAAGTTTTGCAGATTAGAATGAAAATCAAGCAAAGTGATGGAAGAAATCAAGTAAAGAGGAAGCTACTTATCCTGAACAGCTTTGCTCGCCGGGCCGTGAAGAGGCTTCGCCACTACAGCGAGCGCTTCACTACAACTAAGCTCAAGTCAAGAACACCGGGCTTCAGTTCATCTAACGAAGAGGTTCGCTACGACGAAGACATTTGCTCGTCATGCAAGAAAGGAAGGAAGCAAATGTGAAGACAACCCTCTCGGGGTTCGCCGCAAGAAGGATGCTAGTCGAACCAAAGAAACTGATTTTTGAGTCCATCATTAGCCCATTTTCCAATGCATATAAATAGTAGTTCTTTAGACTGGTTTAGGGTTCAGATTTTAAGGGAGAACACCCTCCTTAGGGTTTCTCCTCTCTTCTTGAATTACTTTAGGGTTTGTGGGATTTTGTTTTATTTTTACTTGGGATTTGAGCCGAGTATTGAAGATTTAGCTCATCGGAGGAGCTCTTGTAACCGTGATGCAGTTTTAGCCACTCTGCATTTAACTGCTTTTGTATCTCTAAACTTCTACTCCATTTGTCAATCTTTCAGTATTATGTTTATCTTAAATATGATTTTGTTGGATTACTCGTTGTAATGAGTAGCTGAACTTCCCTCTAGAGCAGATTGTGGAAGTTGATGTTTGGTTTATATATATTTTATGATGATTTTGTGAATTCATACTTGTGTGAATGTTAGTTGGTGTAGTTTTTAAGATTATTATGGTTTTAACTAATTAATTCATACTAAGAGTTGGGTCACTGATCCCCATACTAAGGCATCCTTGGTGACGTTTGGATTACGCCCTAAAATATGGTCCCAAGACTCTTAAGGTATGAATTAGTTAATTGAAACACTAATTAACCTAATCAAAGAAATCTAGGAATTTTAGGAAACGCCTAATATTAGATGGATTTCATTAGAAGTAGCACCATCTCACCATGATGTGAGTGAACCGTATGGATCAAGAGGGTGATCGTGAGCATAGTCCGTGATAGTCCTATTGTATGGACCGAGAGGTGACTGATAAGTGACCCCAAGGAAAGCACTGTTTATAAAAGTATCATACTATGACATAGATTGAATCAAAGGAGGAATAGGGAGTTGGTGTGAGAAATTGAGAGGATATACGAAAGTGTAAACCTCATATCGGATTCCTTGGACATGCACAAGTGTACATTCACTCAATCAACGCTTAATGAATAGAAACCATAAATGCATCAATGGAGACAATCAACCCTGGTATATTTCCTTGAGTTATATTTCTAATATTATCCCATTCCTTGTGAGTGGACATTGATCACACCTTGTTTTGTTTTGATTTATTTTGTTCTTATTTTATATTAGAAAACATTATCCCTAAGCCATCGAAGTCACTCAAATAGTGAACCACACTTAGGGCCGAGGTGCTCAATCCTCGCTAAAACTACACATTTCCTATGGATCAAGTATTTGACTTTATCCACTATATTACTTGTAATGACCTATACGCTCAAGTGGTAAATCATTAAACAACCCACCCCTCTTGACTCACTTTAGTTCCTGCACTTACCTTCTCGATGCTCAGATTCCTCCATCTATGCAATGCCTTTCGATTCTAGTTGTCTCTACTTATTGTGATAATCACTCTGTTCAATTCTATCCACAAACCTTAATCCCACATTCTCTTCAATTCCTGCATTAATGTAAGAAGTATTAATATGGTCATGAATGCAGTTCCTACATCAACACCACCCGAAACGACATAGTTATATCGTTCTACAGCTTTGGTTTGTACTCTGAAGATCAAATCCAGTAGAGATGAACCCAAATAATGATCAAACTTGTAAAGTTAACAGTAGATAGCTGGGAGGCATCATTTCTGTAGAACCTAGAAAGACCGCCGTGTGGATAAAGCGAATCCATCTCTTTTCTGGGAATGCCTTGTGCATGATCCAGACTAACTGAGGGGCGACAGCGCCAAGCAGAAAGAATCAGTTGATGTTCGAGTAAGCTCCCAGGTCTCCGAAGATTCTGCGAGTGCCGATAAGCCCCCAAATGATTGAAGCATCGAAGAAGACATTGTCCATTGGGCATCTCCATGGACTGTCTGCTGGCAACAGGGTGGTATCACAGAGGTTAGGAATGGTTTCCATCAGCCACCAGGCAGTTATCACATATACAATCACTGCCACAACTGTTCCTACCACCTGCAACACCAGAGTAAGTTTAGCTTCAAAGTTTTGGTCTAAATTGTTCTTTTTATTTATGTTTGCTGCAGTATCTTTAGCAACTAAAACAGGGGTTAGATCCAGAAAAATCTAAATGGTAAAAGTTAGGAACTTTAGAGCAACAGGCAAATATATACATTCCTTACTAGTTATTATATCCTTGACTAATTATTGAATTATGTTTCCTCGGTTTCTCTATTTCTGTTGATGTATTATTTTGTGTTGGTTTGTTTATGGTTTATTTTTAACATTGATGCAGGGCAGATTATCTAAGGCTACAACATCTTTGGCTTCCTAGTATTATAATTCGGTTTGGGTTTTTGAGTGGTGCACATTGAGGATTCGGTAATGTTACTCATATTGCTTTGTTTTTGTGCACATTGAGCTTTTCTTAACTAAAAAGTCAATAAGGTTGTGATGAGTTTTTCCCATTGATGACTGTTTTTGGTGGAATACTGATAGTGGCTTGTGTAGTCTTTCACAATATTATAAAAATTCATTGGACAACCGTTGCTTTATGGGGCATACGCATGGTATGGTCTTGTACTGGTGACCTAGGTAAGAGATGGCTTCCTGTGATTATTATTGCCCTGTATTTATCACTTCGAAGTAGTTTGAGGATGGATTCATGGATGGCCTGGAATGTTTAGTTTCACTTTTAGAAATCATGTGGCAGATAATTTTTGTTGCAAGTTCATTTTTAATCTTGTATAGTAGAGAAAAGATTGTTGCAGTATTGCAGCCCTTTGCACTGATGTATTTCAAGTGATTTTTGCACCTTCATTGAAAAGAGGGTTTAAGAAACAAATTATGTAGATATGAACTGAAAGTGAGGAGGTATGATAGTAATAATGCTGGACCGTGTGTTTGATGTTTAGGTTGTTGGTTTGTTCAACATTCTGCTTTATTATCACTACTATTATTATTTTGAGCGGTCGGAACATTTGGGTTTATTTCCATTTGATGAAGGTTTTAACACATTTTCTTTCTTTCTTTCTTTCTTTCTATTAGGGAAATCATTGATCAGAGTGGGAGTGAAACATGCCTGCAAGAGCAGAACGAATGGGCAGAAGGAGTGATTTTTATTTCACAGCACCCTGCAGGCAGTTTCACTCTTCTCACAGTGAAGAAGTCTGGGAAGTAGTCTTCTTATTCTGGGATCATTGATATTTTAGCAAGACTATGATATAAGCAAGAAGCTGAAGCATGCCACAACTGTGCCGACCCTTCCTCAATCCAGCTGTTGATCCAAAACTCTACTCAAAGAGGTTCTGAGATTTCACTTAGAGATCTTTATAAGAAGACAGGTAATAATCAGAAACAAGGAAGGTCCAAAATTCGCCTCGTATTCAGAGAGCTGGAAGGGTGGATTTAATTTTGCCAATGGAATCTTAGGGTCCCACTCCTCGGGGAAACCTGTCAGACCCCTTTCAGCAGTATGGAGCAGCGATGAAGATCGTGGCACAAACAGACACTTGGGAGCACAGTAAAGCCATACAAAGTTGTTCCCTGTCATTGAGAAACCAGGGTGGAGATGAGGCATAAAGGTAAAAGTTTAGAGAGTATCTATGTACCAATTAACTCATCTAAACTTATGATGATTATGAGATTTAAATTTTCCCAAGTCCGCTAGTAAAAGCTCACTTCCACTAATTTTATTCTGAAACTTTGATTTATCTAAATGACATATTTAATTTGAACTACCACCTTCAAAGTTAAAAACAATTCCTGGGCATTAGTAGTAGTACCTATAGCCGTGGCTATAATCAAACTGCGGCTATAGGTACTACTACAGCCGTGGCTATAATCAAACTGCGGCTATAGGTATACCTATAGCCAGCAGCCAAAACTAAATCACTGCATTACATCCCTATGGTCGCGTCAAAACCAAACCATAGCTATAGAAGAACCACAAATGGGGCCACCGAGACATTTAAGATTTTCTGGCTACAACATCCTTGCGCTTTCCATATCAAACTAAACTGCGGCTATAAAGAACTCCACAAATGGTCACCTTGACTACATGTAGATTTTCTTGGTCTAAAACATTTGTCGTAATCAGTGACTATGGACTGTGCCTGCCACGATTTATTTTATTTACGCCTATATGCTAAGGGGAAGTTGTCTTTATTTATCATTTTAATAAATGTCAATGACTGCTGCCATTGACTTTGTTTCAGAATGCAAGTTTTTAAGTAATATTCTACACTTTGGAATCAATGTAAAATCGATCATGACCCCTTTGGTTTAATATGGAAGTTAAATGAAGGATAATTTTACTATATCGTTAATGATGAAAGAACAATGTCCCCCCATGCCTCTTATGGTCTGTTCCCTTTCTTATGTGATTTTATTGGAAGAAAGGAATGAGAGAGCTTTGAATGTTACTCAAGAAGCGAGGTCCTGGTTGTTCATAATCTACCCAGCATTATCATGTGCCCAGTCAAACTTCTTTATTCACTTGATCCACGCACCAAACTCCACCTCCCCCAATGTCGATAGCAAGGGCTAAAGCTTTCAAGTCAAAGAAATATCATAAAAATATGATTTTTTTTTTTTTTTTCATAAAAATGTTGAAGTGCACAAGAGTAAATGGAGAATTTTATCAAGAGTGAATGAGTACATATCAAATTCATATTTTAACTAAAATATTTATTTCCCCCAACAAAAGCATGTAAATATTCCATAATTGTAATGTAAGTGAAGTCAACGGAATATCATAAAAATATGAATCTTTTCATAAAATTAAAGCAACAATAAAAATTGAAGAGTTTGTATCATCAAGAGCAGTACATATGAAATTCATATTTTAGCATAAATATTTATTTCCCTTAAAAAAACGTGTAAATGTTCCAGAATGCAGTAATGTTAGATTTTATAATACCTTCACCATAAGGAAATATTTAAGCAGTGAGGACATGTCCAAAATTAGAGAGATGAAATTCCAATGTAAAAGTATGCTGGTTCCATATAGATTTGGGTTTCATTCTTTTTGTTTTTCATGATTTCATCGCCTTGTTATAATAATGTTTTGTTTTTCATCGTTTTATTGTGATCTACTACAAGGAAGAAAGCCTTTAGCCGCGATCACCGAATTACAACTAAAAATAGTATGGTGTAGCTATAAAATATAGTTGGCAATTTTAAGACAACTGCGGGCGTGGCATGGCCATAGGCGGTGAGGTTCCTATAGACGTGTTACTTCATAAACCGCGGCTATAGACTTCAATCAATTTTGGTATAGTTTATAAATGCGTTTATGGTCGAATTTCCTAATTACAAGTATTTAGCTTATAATGGTTTATAGTCATGGCCAGGTCATCCCCACCATGTGGATGGTTTAAAGCTCTGGCTCAGGCTGATCCCGCAGTAGTGACTCTGCCCTGGCCCGAATTCGACAGGATCCTGACCAAACCCATAACAAACCCGTGACGCCCGACCGGGCTACCAATCAAAACAGCATTTTAACAAATACTTTCAATACCATAAACGCTTTAGTTCACCCTTTGTGGAAGCTATTTCACTCGGGGCAAGCCCATAAACATTTACAAATTCAATACAATTCCTTAACAAAATATACCATTTTCAAAAATGACATTTTATCTTAGATTTAACATAATATCCAAAATTGTATTCAGATATAGGTACAAAAATAATTTCGGAGTTGAACTCCTTTTGTTTACAAAACAATATCATACTTTCAAAATGGTGAGGATGCATGTGGGTATACTCAGTGAACTCTGGATGACTCACAGGCTCCTCGACTTTTGGTCACTTTCCAAACCTTTGTCTATCCTTTCGGTACACCATTATTGATTAAAAACAATACGCTAAGCATTTTCATGTAGTGGTTCTATCTAATTCTCTATTTTATTTCGATTGTCTGAAACATGCATTTATCAAAATAATGTCTTTATCTGATGTCTAGTGTAATGCTTAAAAGATACTTATATAAATACACTTTTTAATATCATTTTAAGCACCGGTTTGCGATTTCACATATGACTATAGAGTCGACATTCACGAAAAATTCGGTTAGTGAATCTTGTCTTTGTTGTCATTCGGTAGCGTGTTGATTTCACATTGATATTACAATCTGCATGGGAGTATAGAGTGACGTGCGACAGATTCAGTTGGTGAATCTTGTCTTGTTTGTCATTCAGTAGCAATGTGATTTCACATTCAATATTACAATCTCACATATGACTATAGAAGTCAACATTCACGGCGGTCGATTGGTGAATCTTGTCACCCTTGTCATTCGATATGATAATGATTTCGCATTTAACAAATACGGTTACCTTCATAATGGTCGGTTGGTGAATCCCGTCATGTTGGTCATTCAATAATACATTTCAAATCAATTTATTCATATGCAATAAATTCACTTATAGTTCAAATACATGTTCACATGTAGATATTTGACAAATGTTTCGAATACTAATAATTCAAATCAATATATGTATATACACAAATAGAACTTGAAATGGGAATTGAGTCACAAGAAGCAGAGAGCAAAAAGAACAAACATTTCAAGTCTTGAAACGAGAATAAGAGAAGATAGAACAAACCAATTTATCGATTCCTTTTCTCTTTCGATACCAGTCCTAGGTCAAGTTATCGTCATCACCCTCACCTAGTTAAATACAAATTCTCCACTCTTAGTGGTTGAACGATTAATCGTACTAAATGAATATCGGCGAGGCGACGAGGTACGGTACATTTTTCACTTAGTTTTATTCTTATTCGAACCTCCATTAATCATTTATTAGGGTCCTTAAAATATCGGTGTATGAATACGAGATACTCGGAAACAAAATCCAAAAATTTTCTCCCTGTGAATAGTTTCTACGCCGCGGCGTAGCAAAGCTAGGCCGTAACGTAGTTGAGGGGGGGCCTTTTTGGCCCTTCGGCCTACATTGCGGCCGAGGTAGCCTGTGCGGTGTGGGAATACGCCACGCGTGGGTGCCTGTATTTGTGGCGTAGGGAGCTGTTTTCTTGATTTTCTCTTTGCTCATTTTGCTATTTTTCACCAAAAATCCTCAAAACTCAAAACAAATAATGGGAATCACTCCCAATGGCATCCTAATATCATCCTAAACCAACCATGAGCAAAACCCTTGGATGGATTAGGGTTTTTCTAACCCAAACATCATTTAAAGAAATCTAGGGTTTGGTTCTTACCTTGAAATCTCTTATCCTTTGAAGCCTTAGCCTTCTTCTTCAACAATCTTGCACCAAAGAGCAAGCCCCACACCAATCTCTTGATCTTCACACATAAAACCCTAGCTTTTCCTCTCTCAAGCTCTCCCTGCGTTTTGCTCAAATGGCGTTCTAAGGTGATATGGTCTAATATCACTCATTCCTCCTAAGGCCATGTTTGGCACATCAAAAACCCATTTTTGGATTTAAGTTGCCTCAATTTATCTTATAACACATATATCACTTCTATTTGCGCCGCATGGCATTTCTCAATTGACCCTTAGGTCCTCATTTTACAAAATTCCAAATTTGCCCTTTATCACTTGGGTATATTTCCAGGTTCAATTAATTTCTCATTTTTGCATATAACATTTAATCATATGCTCACATATTCATTTCACTTTTCACAATTTAACAATTTATCAGTTTTCTCGGAAAAACCCAAGTTTGGCTCAATTCATACCTAGAATATATAATAAAATTTTTATAAAAATTATAAGGTATTTTTAGAGCATTACACTCCAGCCATAGGGATGGCCTGCTTTTTTTTCAGTTTGTGGTTGACCCCGGCCATAAGAATGATTCTTAGCCATTTATCTTGCAATGCTTACTTACATGATGCAAGTGCTTTGGTTTTGCAGGAATTCATAGCAGAACATGCACTGAATGCTAGAATTATAGTTCGACCACTACATAAAAAGAGATTTTCCTACATAAAAGCTAACTAACTAGGCCAAAGTGAATGATAAATAATAATAATAAATGAAATTAGATATCATCAATATCATTGTCTCACTACATTACTGTAGGCAGAAGTTTTCCTTACGAGATCTGAGGTTTCCTTAACAAGATTATCATTACTATTGGCTTGAGTCCAATCTTCCCCATTCTTGAGTACTCTTGAACAAAGTCTGATTAATAGATTGCAAATTACTTGAATCGACCATGGTGATGACGATACATCGGGGATGTCATTAATATCCACGGGAAGGGAATCGATAGGGAGAGCCGTGGGAATGGTGATTATATGTTTAATGTTTGTTAGATTCAGTATTCTTTGGAGTTTGCCTAGGTGGGCTTTATCAAGGGACTCTCGGTTGGATTTGATATCTGGAATCCAGAACTCAAGCGAGGCTAGGCGACATGACCTTGTTCGGTACCTTCTATAGTGACCTCTTGCTTCACCTCTTTCTGGTAAGCAACCTTCCAAGAAGTGAAGTAATTGCTTGAACCTTTTGTTGTTTTCCTTCATTTCCTGCAGTGTATTAAAATCATGGTCGAGAAAAATGTCCTATGATTTTAGCCGGTTGCTCTCAAACATATTTGAATGGAAGCTGTAGATGGATGTTATGCTGGGTCACTATAATATATAGAAATGCTAGAAAGCAAACCAACAACCAAAAACCATAAGAGACCAATGTAGGGTAAAATCTTGAACCTTCAGACATTGGGGCATTAGATGCTGAATTTCTTCATGGGTTGGTCAGATCATGTTGTTTATTATTAGAGTAAAGCTGCTTCTCACTCATTTTTCCATCATCCTCATCAACAATGACCGATTTTGAGTCCCCCAGAGCTGCATTTCAGTTTCAGAAAGTTCTCAAAACTAGAATCTTATTTAACTGAAACCATTTTGACTGTTGGATGATAATTCCATGACTAAAACATTGAGGGAAGAAAAAAGAAAAGAAAGTTAGTACAAGAAGAAACAACTTACGGTCCAAATAAACCAGAGCCACAATGAAACAGATATTAAATAGCAGAGAAAACCCCGTGAGTGCACCATTAATGGACCAGTTCTGATATCTAATGCTTCTTGAAAATGCTTGCAGCCATTAATGGACATGAAAACTCCTGAGGATGCAAGGAGAGAAACAATGAGGCCCCCCAAACGTACAAGGAAATCTTGCTAGACAATATTTTGAATGTAAGCTTTGCACTCATGAGTAAATTTGAATGTTGGATTTAAATCTTGTAACGTGGTGCTTCAAAATTCTCTTTAACAGTGTGATTTTATATAAAATCACGTATTGGTCCACTCAGGTTGTTATCATTTATCCTACTGCATTGTACAATAAAAATGACATTTAACTATCATTCAAACCAATGTACAAAGGAAAATAGCATAAAAAATTGTTGTTTGGGCTTATATAATATTGTAGATCTTACAAATCTGTCATGTTTCTCAGCCCAGCAAGAGTTGTTGGCAAATTTCCAGAAAACTGATTGGATGACAGGATCCTGCAACAACACAGTGATGAACCAACAAATTAGATATTCTTCTAATATTACATATGCACTAAATGAACAAAGATCGAGAAGTAAGGAATTAAAGTGAAGACGAAATGAGAAGTCTTACAAAGTTTTCAAATTGATTAAAGCCCTGTTTGATAAACTATTAAAAATGTTCAAACCATTGAAAATGAAAATTTTCAATGGTTTTAATTTTTCAATATGTTTGATAACAAAATTTTAGGAAGCTCTTAATTGAAAATTTTAAATGAAAAACTGTTGAAAATTATAAGTAGGTAAAGACCTACTTAACATGGAATGTTAAATACGGTCAACAAAAAAAAATTTAAATAAAAATAAATTAGACAAAAAAAACCCTTATAAATAATATAATATTTTGCAAATATCTCTTGGTTAGTTTGAATAGTTTTAAAAAGTTTAGATTCTATTGGTTATTTTTTAAACATATTTATGTCTTTTTTTGGATAATATTATTAGAATAAATATTTTTTACATATTTTTTAAACATGTTATTTACAATAATTAATAATTGTAGTGAAAAATAAAATATTATTAGAAACTCTATTTATTTTGGATAATATATAATTTAATGATAATAAGGGTAAATATGTAAAATACATAATTTTTCGATTATTCGAGTATTCTGATTATCAAGCAATATATTTATCTTGGCGTTGATTGTTAATAGCTTATATTTATTTTTTGATTACACATTCAATGTAATTTTTATTGCTTATTTTTATTGGCTTAATTTTTCGTTTATCAAACGGGGCCTAAGTCCTGGCCTTGGGAGGGACAATGCCCAGAAAATTGATTTGCTTCAAGATTCCTGGTTAAAAATCTGCACTGAGATTACTAAGAGATGAACAGAAAATCTGATTCAAGAATTGCATACATTTTCAGATTTTCAGTGAACATAGAATGATATCGTATGGTTTATCATACGGTAATATTTTCATGTCAGAATTTGGTCAAAAAGACACCATTCAAAAGCCTTCCATTAATAATTCTCTACTGGGGTTTCCTATAGTTTATCCACTCAAACCTTCAAATTAGAAACTACATCTCAGAGGGGATATCTAGAGTTTCAACATGATTGCCATATAAAAATTGAATTGGCTGTATGGAACACTACTGTGTGCATATATCCAAGATGGAGGTGAGTGAATCTGGAATTAAATTTGGGGGCATAATTACTACTCATTTAACCCTTGATGAATCAACAATATTTTCTGACCCTTGATAACGTTCTCAGTATTTTGAAGTGATTCTACAAGAAAGCAAGTAGCAAATGTTTTTTTGCCTCTATCATTTACATAGCATTTTGAGTAGTTTCTTCGAATCCTTCAACTACAAAACTTGAAAGTTGAAGTGTTTAGAATATGAAAATATTTCTTCACTTCACTAAAAACATCTTACCTTTCACTGAATTAACAAGGCCATAGGCCATAGGACAAACAATAGATTGCAGAAGCTCTCCTGCCATGTAGCATAGTGCATTCTCAGCATCCACTTCCCTTCTCGGCTAGTAGGAAGCTAGTTCCTACTGCAGGCTGTAGAGATTGGCAAAAACCTGGTAGGGTTGTGCCACATATCAATGAAAGCTAATGATTTAGAACTTTTTTTTTTCGTCAACCGTTGGATCCAGCACATTTGTAGCCTCACCCTTCCTCATCTTCTCAAACACCCACCCCACCAAGTTCCCTGTCTCATGTCTGTGATCTAGGCCTCAGTATAGATCCAGTTGCCCTATTTGTTGGATAACCATTATTTTCCACTTATGTTGGGGAATCTGACTGAGTTTAGACCAAGGATCAAAATATCGGTAAACACGGATATATCGGTAATTGGATTTTACGGAAATATCGGAAATATCGGTAAATATCGGTGGATATTTTTACAAAAATATCGGTTCGATTAAAATTTTTTCATATTTTAATTATATAGATGATGAAAAATGATTCATATCTTAATTAAGGTAGATTAATATCAAATGGATTAGTAATTATTAAATTAAATATGTTATTAAGATATTATTATGTTAAAGAGATATTATTTATTTGTTTTCGTTATTATTATAAATATTATGTAGATAATAAGAAGGGTCAAAATATTATATATTATAATTTTAAAAAATTTTAAATAATATTATTTTACTTCTTTTTATTTTCAAATTAATATTTGATTTAAAAATATTATAAGTTATAATGTAAAATAAAATAAAATAAAATAACCCATAATCATATGAGTGAAGTAGGGATTATGAACAAATAAATAATAAGATAATATAAAAAAGTTTGCACTATATATATAATAAATTGCAATCAATGGCTTAGTGGTTGGAGTGTGCCATTTCGGGCATTTTGGTGATTCGAAACTCACCAGAAGCAATTTTTTTGAGATTTTTGAAGCCAAAGAACAAAAGGAAAAAACAGTGAAATATCGGAAAAAGTCGGCAAATTTCGGGGAAAAAGTCGAAAATTATCGGGAAAAATCGAACAAAGGAAATTTCGGTGGAGATATCTTATCGATCTCCACCGATTTCCGATATTTCGCCGATATTTCGGCTGAAATATCGGAAATTTTGTTCCCTGGTTTAGACAACCTGGCCTTCACTCCCTTCTCTTAGTACATCTACTTCGCCATCTCTAAATTCAACATGTTCATTCATTCCCACTATTTGATGCAAGGCTGGGTCCTATAATTTTCAGGAGAAATAATTTGTCTTACTCGGGTTACCAGCTTAGGACAAGAAGCTCAACCCCTAGCTAGACCTAAAGGGCTATTTAAGCCGAGCAACATACAATTGATAATGATTTTGAAATAGAAACACTAGGCGAACAAAATCACATCTAGGATGAGTCTATGCTTCTTCAAAAGGGTACTCTACTCTGCACCATGAAGTTGCATAACCATAAACTAAAGTTAATTTTCAGATAATTAAAAAAAAAATTGCAACACCTCAAAGACCTTTACTTAATCAATTACATTGAAAAATTAAAATACTAATTTAAGAAGGTACACCGTAGTTTATGCGGAAATACACCATTTAAAATAAAATAAAATAAAATTAATATTAGTTCAAAAAAATTTCCCAAAGTAGAGCTTAATGCGACAATAGAAGCGCGGAAGGCATTTGAATTATCACGAAGCTAGAGCTAGCGACAACGGCGGCATTTTGATTTAAGTTAATTCTTAGTCGTTGAGCGGCATTTAGAAATTTTAACTAATTCAAATGCCTTACGTTCGGCTGGCGACAATTGGCTTCACTTAAATAATCGGGCAGTTGTTCTCTCTGCCTTCATTCAGTATCTGTTTGACAAGTTGACGTGCTCCAGTTTGCCCGTCAAGACCAAGTCCTTGCTGACATCAACAAGTGGGAGAATAGACTGCTGAAAATTCAGTCAGTTTTGGATGATGCCGAGGAGAAGTATGGAACCAAACTGTCATTTGGCAGAAACCTTTGACCAATGATTGTTATATGGAACAAGCACCTGGTACTCAACCTCCTCTTTGCCGATTTGATGATGACCCAGATGCAGCATGGGGTGTGCCAATGGAAGCCTGTATCACTCCTTATACCGATCATGAGTGTCTTCTTCTTGTGTGGCTTGTTTTGATATTGGTGTTTCCTAGCTGAATGACATGTTCTTCAACAAAATGTGCATGATTATCTTAAATTTTGTTGATCTTGTTCATGTTAACTGTTTTTTAGATAACTCATTTTAAGTTAGATAAAACTGGAAATCATATAGAAATTACCATTTGGTTGAAAAAGTAGCTTTGGTTATGATTCAATTACCTTTGGAGGTTTCTTAAACTAGATTCTAAAGATGGATGGTGGTCATCCCTCTACAGGATGATTGAAGGTAATAAAATTTTAAATGTCCAAGATGCATTCACATGGACCACACATTCTTCCAACTGATTGATGAATGGATTATCCATCTATACACATGGGTGGGCGTCTACATACAGATTTGATCTGTTTGTTGGACAACAAAAGGGCTGCTCACATTTGTGGCATTTAGCCCTTGTTTGGTTCTTGATTTTAAAAGCTGTTCTTGAAAACATAAAGGCCACTACTATTCTTATTATCTGAATTTAGTGTTTTCAATGTTTTTCAGAATAAAAAAAAGAAAACCAAAAGTGTTCTCCGTGTTTTCCTCGTTTTTCGTAACAAACACTGTAACGAAACAGACACTTAGGGTTTGTTTGGTTCTTGTTTTTTAAAACAAAAAAACAAAATAAAAGGAACTAATCGTGTTCTCTTTGTTTTTCAAAATACCAAATTATAACCAAACAGGCTTTAATTTATATTTCATAATTTGAATTTTCTATCTTCTTTTTTTTTTTTTTAAATTGTGTATTTTCTTTTACCCCTACCAGTGCAGCGGTGATGAAGCGGAGTTGGGTCGAAGCAGGAGAAGCCCGATGGAGAATGATTTTGAAGAGCGAATTCGATCAAGCTGGGACCATATCGAAATGTAAACTTTCATATAGCGAGAATTAAGTTCTCATTATCTTCCTTTGAAACACATAGCTATTATTATTATTATATATATATAACCATTGATGATACATTAATGTTAATTTTAGGATATTATATAATTTTGTAGGTTGTGAGACGATGGTAAAAGGGTTATTACCATCTTTATTTAGAGAAGTTTGGAATTTGATAGACTCCTTTTTGTCTTTGAAAGCCTGTATTGTTAGTAGAACGGCTTTGAAAATAAATATATGTTTGTCAACAAGTAATTTGGATGCAGGGATGCCTCGGCTTGATCCAAAATATCGGTATGATAGATAGGAGAATTCATCAATCTTAAGTATACTCCGTAATCTTATGTGGAATCAATGTGGGGTCGTATCATTCCATATCCCTTCAGCAGTCGAAGGTCTACGGATGATATTCACTTTTGGGGGCTCATACTCTTGCTAGTATTAACTCCGGGCCCATCTTTAGTGCACCGAGTAGTCCTCTTCTAATACGCATTGACTCTCAATGGAAGCACAAATGATAGGGTCTTAAGCGCAATCGGAAAGTCCAATCCAAAAAACTGGCTTGATAGGTGGAGAGAACTCATTAAGCTTAAGTACTATATCATAATATTATGTGGAATCGATGTGAGATTGTATCGGTTATGTTCTTGATTAAAAAAAATGAAATCAATATATGTTGGATTCTTGTTTTTTAAAACTGTTTTCCGCTTTAGAAGACGGGGAGAATATGTTTGGATTTTAGTTTTTTTTTCTTTCTTTTTTTTTTTTTTTTGGAAAAACATAGAAAATACTAAATTCATATAACACCAAAATGGTGTTCTAAAATTGATACCGAAACCGATTTTAGCATGGAACGGAAATAGGCTCATTACTGCACATCAAAATTAAAAAAAAACACCTTTATATAAAGGGATGAATGATGTCTAGAAAGTTTGTCAGTTTCTTGGAATTATTTTGCCATTTTATTCTTAGAGTATTTTTGGCATTTTAAAGCTTAAAGAGTAACAAAATAATCTGCCTGCTTTGGTTTTTCATATTCTTTTAATAAATGAAAGGCTTTAAAACATTATCGATGTTAGCCTTTTGGTTATTATGAAGAGACTTATATATATATATATATATATAAAAATAAATATTAATAGCATAAAGCGATAAAAGAGAGCCTAAATATACTCTTATACACCTCTTTAAGATGGTGTGCTGGAAATAACATCAATCTTGTTACATAGGTCGATGTCAGCGTGCACTCCGCTGTAAGTTGATGTCAGCGTCAAATCCTGGAGTAGTGGGAGAAAGCACAGGTGAACATGGACCCCCTTCTTGTCCGGAAACAAGAAGGATCCCATCAGCGCTAATATGAACCCACGTGCACTCGCGATCGACCTCGCCGACATCGAGGTCTGGGGTGCGATGGCTGGCAAACATAACCCTTGGGATAGAGATAGTCAATCCTCACAAAGCATCAGCAGGTGGGGTGACTCCGAGCAGCTCACCGCATAACTCTGCTACGTCGAGCATATATGTCCTGTGGCGGCGGTCGGAGTCGATCTGAAGACGGAGGATATGACATCTGTAAGCGTGATCGTCTCTCCGTTGGGACATGGAATGTGTGTGTCTCGGGCCGCCATCTCTCGACGAGAACTGAGTAATAGCGGCGTCTATGATGATGTGGCCTAAGCAGTATATCTTAGTAGAGATCTCGCGGATCCGCGTATGGGCCAGTCACGTGGATCCATTCGCCTGGCGAGGAAGGCTCTCATGTCTGGCGGCGGTCGGAGAACGTCCTGTAACTATAATTAACGAAATAACCATGTTTGTAATTGAATATATTTAGATTAGAGAGTAAAACTGGAATGTTAATTCATGAATAATAAAAATACAAACACCTTTAAGTCTTGCGGGTGAAAAGACAGATGTCTTGATCCACCCTTTACTAAGTATACTAAGTACTAACTACCCTCGACCCCATCGTGAATCATGATGGCAAATTAGACTTGGCATTGATAATTTCCAATGGAAAGCGAGTATCAAGGCGGACACCTTGTAGAGTGAGAACACTACCCATATGCTTTGACTCCACATTGACTTAGTAAGTTGGATGATGGATTTAATTGCGGTGGACGATATTGAAACACGACTCTCAATTATAAGTCTCAATTATGGACCATTGCGACCCGGCTAATTGCTAATTGAAATCTGATAAACCACTTGATAATTTGCTAACGAATATTATTTTAGTAGAATATAGAAGAATTTAACACACGAAAATACATTATTTCCGGGAATTAGTGAATATAGAACTGAAGAAAACTCTTCAGCAAATACCTAATTTGGAAGGAGAGGAATTGAAAGGTTTTTAGGTTGATGCTGGATTTGAAAGGCGTTAAGACCACGTATCGCAATTGGTATCTTAATGCATGTAAGACCTTTTTCTTTCATGTAAAACCACATGCATTCCGTACCCCCACACATTGACCAGTCACCTTCCACACCACATTCCGTACCCTACGTTGACGATCACCTTCCATACCCCCGCATTGACACATCACCATCCGTCCCCCGCAAGATGACACCATACTAGACCCTTTACCTGAGTGGGGTAGACTTCCAGGTAGGCGACCTCGGACTCGACGTGTGCATCGACCACTTCATCCACCACTTGCCTCGGCTCCATCAGGTCCCTCGGTTCCATCAACTCCCTCGGCGCCGCCTCACACACCACAGGATCCTGTTGCCTACAATTGTTTATTCTAGAGTAGATCTAAGAGAGAACTATTAAAGGCGCCTTCTTGTGGGATCATTGATACATGATTTTATTTTTATATATGATTTTATTTTTAGCATGTGCATCTTGGATTTTTCGGTGTCATTGGTCAAAGGTTTTAGGGTATTTGACATCATAGGGTTTTTAGGGTTTATGGTTTTTGGATGTTTTGGGTTGAACGTGTAAGTGTAATGTTTCCATCGCGTGCAGTGAGGTTTTAGCGATGGGTAGGACAATCTGCATGGTAATGCCTCCCCTCCCCAATCATTAGAGAAACTATATTAAAGTGAGGACATGAAGCATCCTTATATGTAGAAAACAATGCAACCCTCTTTTGGTATATCTTAAACACAATCAGAATTTTGTTTTTTTAAAAAAAAGTTAGTACTGTTTTTAAGAATAATACGACCCAACAATAAATGATAATAACTCAAATGATGGTGAGTTATAAAATCTAGCTTTACTCTGATTAAGTCATAGTAGTTAGTATCACATTCTTTGGACAAAAATAATTTACATAAAATAACAAAAATCCAGCCAAAACCTTCAAACTTGAAATATGGTTTATCAGCAGTTTATACATGTCTATGCTTTCACTAAGTCGGCCAAATTTATGCCCATTAGATAAAATCCTTAGTTCTTGCTCTTTCACGGAGATTAAGTCTGATTTGTTGTTGTTAATTGCTCTTTCTTCTCGACCAATGACCTCCCACATCCCACGTTTCTGGTATCTCATAATTTTTCGATAGGAATGGCACGTGCTTTTTTATTCTCATAGTGCTCTCAAAATTCACGCCACTTAAGAAAAAAAATTATTTATCATAATAAATTTTTTTTATTTTAATAAATTTATCAATATTTTGATGAGTATCTTAAATAATTATTTTATCCTTATATTTTATTTAGGTTTAAGTAGTGTTATAAAGTAAATAAGTATCATAATGCTTTTTTTTTCTCAATTTTATGATTAGGCCAATTATTGAGTGGAAATGAGCGAAATCAAATAAAAATCGATAAAATCATCATGTAGTAGTGGTAAACATGTGCTATTTTCACATGCCTGAAGTCATTCTATGGCTCCCTCAATGGCATTGGCAGATTCTAGATTCAAGTAGATACCAAGTTCACGGTCGGAATACAAGCGAGCAAGATACAACATCCAGAAACGAGAAGAGGAAATGAAGGGCTTAAGCACGTGTTACTCACGTTTTAGCGTAAGTGCGTGAGTCCATTTTTTTTACCATGCTGCAGCGTTAGATCCACCACTGAGTGGATATCGAGAACCTAAAAGTGCGAGAAGCCCATCTCTTCTCCTCTCTTGGTTTTTGGCTTAGAAGAGAAAGAAATTCGGCATTTGGAGAGAAGGAAGTTCATGGATGCGAAGAAATGGTGTTTTTCTCTTGGCTGAAGATCTCATGAATATTATGACAAACCAAATAATTTATAAAAATCCATAATATACTCTCCAAGTTAATACTTAATGCTATTAAATATTTTTCAGTATAAAACTAAAAAGTTCTGACCGATGTTAAATAAAAGACCAAAAGCGTCTTGAATTTGAAAATTTTAAAGTAAAAAGACATCGACCTATGTAACAAGATTGATGTTATTTCCAGCACACCATCTTAAAGAGGTGTAAGAAATATAGCCCAGTTTCCTTTTATTGGCTTTATGCTATTACCTATTTGTCTTTATATATATATATATATATATATATATATATATATATATATATATATATATATATATATATATATATATATATATATATATATATATATATATATATATATAAGTCTCTTTCATAATAACCAAAAGGCTAACACTGATAATGTTTTAAAGCCTTTTCATTTATTGAAAAGAATATGAAAAAACCAGTTATAAGATTATTTTGTTACCCCCTCTTTTTAAGCTTTAAAATGCCAAAAAATACTCCAAGAATAAAATGGCAAAAATAATTCCTAAGAAATCTGGACAAACTTTCTAGACATCATTCATCCCTTTATATAGTGGGTGTTTTTTTTTAATTTTTTGATAGGTGTAATGAGCTATTTGGTTCATGTTTTTAGCTTGGTTTGAGAACAATTTTAGAACACCATTTGGTGTTATATGGTCAGTATTTTTCTATGTTTCTCCGAAAAAAAAAAAAAAAAAGAAAAAAAGCTAAAATCCAAACATATTCTCCCGTCTTCTAAATGGAAAACAGTTTAAAAACAAGAATCAACATATTGATTTCATTTTTTTAATCAAGAACATAAGCAAATGCAATCTCACATCGATTCATAATATTATGATATAGTACTTAAGCTTAATGAGTTCTCTCCACCTATCAAGCCAGTTTTTTGGATTGGACTTTCGGATTGCGCTTAAGACCCTATCATTTGTGCTTCCATTGAGAGTCAATGCGTATTAGAAGAGGACTACTCGGTGCACTAAAGATGGGCCCGGAGTTAATACTAAGTAGGCCCCAAAGTGAATATCATCCGTAGACCTTCGACTGCTGAAGGGATATGGAATGATACGACCCCACATTGATTCCACATAAGATTACGGAGTATACTTAAGATTGATGAATTCTCCTATCTATCATACCGATATTTTGGATTGGGCTTGAGGCATCCTCGGGTATCCAAATTACTTGTTGACAAACATATATTTATTTTCAAAGTCGTTCTACTAACAATACAGGCTTTCAAAGGCAAGGAGTCTATCAGATTCAAACTTCTCTAAATAAAGATGGTAATAACCCTTTTACCATCGTCTCACAACCTACAAAAAAATTATGTAATATCCTAAAAAATAACATTATGAGAATACTAATGGTTATATATAATACCTGAGTTATAGCCTAGGAAGATAATGAGAACTTAATTCCTGCTTTTCATATGAAAGTTTACATTTAAAGATGGTCCCAAGTTGATTCGGCCTGTCTTCAAATCAATCTACGGCGAAACTGTTTGACCCCTTTGCTCTCATGCCCGAACCTGGTAGGGGGTAAAAGAAAATACACAATTTAAAAAAAAAAAGAAGATAGAAAAGTCAAATTATGAAATATAAATTAAAGCCTGTTTGGTTATAATTTGGTATTTTGAAAAACAAAGAGAACACGATTAGTTCCTTTTATTTTGTTTTTTTTTTTTTAAAAAACAAGAACGAAACAAACCCTAAATTATCTTGTTTTTAGATTCTGATGTCTCAGTACAGCAGGAAAACACGGAGAACACTTTTGGTTTTCTTTTTTTTTATTCTGAAAAACATTGAAAACACTAAATTCAGATAATAAGAATAGTAGTGGCCTTTATGTTTTCAAGAACAGCTTTTAAAATCAAGAACCAAACAAGGGCTAAATGCCATAAATGTGAGCAGCCCTTTTGTTGTCCAACAAACAGATCAAATCTGTATGTAGACGCCCACCCATGTGTATAGATGGATAATCCATTCATCAATCAGTTGGAAGAATGTGTGGTCCATGTGAATGCATCTTGGACATTTAAAATTTTATTACCTTCAATCATCCTGTAGAGGATGACCCACCATCCATCTTTAGAATCTGGTTTAAGAACCTCCAGTTTGCAATTGAATCATAACCAAAGCTGCTTTTCAACCAAAATGGTAATTTCCTTATATGATATCCAGTTTATCAACTTAAAATGAGTTATCTAAAAACAGTTAACAGGAACAAGATCCAACAAAATTTAAGATAATCATGCACATTTTGTTGAAAGAACATGTCATTCAGCTAGGAAACACCAATATCAAAACAAGCCACACAAGAAGAGAAGGCATATGATCGGTATAAGGAGTGATACAGGCTTCCATTGGCACCCATGCTGCATCTGGGTCATCATCAAATCGGCAAAGAGGAGGTTGAGTACCAGATTGCTTGTTCCATATAACAATCATTAATTAAAGGTTTCTGCAAATGACCCAGTTTGGTTCCATACCTTCTCCTCGGCATCATCGAACGACTGAATTTTCAGCAGTCTATTCTACTTGTTGATGTCAGCAAGGACTTGGTCTTGACGGGCAAACTGGAGCACGTCAACTTGTCAAACAGATACTGAATGAAGGCAGAGAGAACAACTGCCCGATTATTTAAGTGAAGCCAATTGCCGCCGTTCGGAACGGCGGCATTTGAATTAGTTAAAATTCTAAATGCCGCCGTTCTCAACGACGGCAATTAACTTAAATCAAAATGCCGCCGTTGTCGTTGCCGGCTTCTGCATAATTCAAATGCCGGCGTTCCCATTGCCGGCATTAAGCTCTACTTTGGGAAATTTTTTGGAACCAATATTAATTTTATTTTATTTTTTTTAAAATGGTGTATTTCTGTACAAAACTCAGTACCTGTCAGCTTGCTCCCCCTTGTCCAATGCTCTAACATGGTTTTCATAGTACTGCTGATAAAAGCTCCAGATTCCTCTTGCATCCGACTTTTTAACATGAGAGGCCAGACTCGGCGAATTTTTCTGACAACCAAACACTCTCTCATTTAATCAGGAGATATTTTGATGTTAAGGAGTTTCATAATACATAATTGAAATTTTAAACTACACATTTCTCTAGTGGGTGTTTGCGTTTTTGTTATGGTGATTATACCTGTGCTTACACTGAGATTTGCAGCTAAGAATTGGGTTATGAGAGCCCTTGAGTATAGAGTAGAGAAGTATACTAGCTAAGAAATTTAAAAAAAAAAAAAATGAACAGAATAAGAAACAGTGAAAGGGGATTAACGAGTATCTACAAAACCAAATCCTGATCAATCAAGATAACCAATCCCATCCATTTCTGCAGGTTTCCCTAGTTGAAATTGATTTAATAAGGATCAAAATTTTCTATAATTCATCCCAGATCTTTCAATCAAACCGCAACCAACAGATAAATATACGAAACAGGAGCAAAATTTGCTTACAGTGGAAAGGACTTCAATCCCAGCCCCTACAGCAACCTCTCAATCCGCCTCTTATTATCTAGCACTTCCTAAACCAAACAAAATGAATTGAATTTTAACTGAAATGAATTTCTGAATTCGCATTTAAATGCCTCAAATTTTTTTTTCTTACCCTAGCTTAAATAAATGAAACCCTAAAAATAAAAATTTTCGTAAAACCCTAAAAGATGTGACGATTGTATAGAGGAATTGCAGAGAAATAAAGAAGGGCAAAGAATTGAAAAATGGAAATGAAAAAGCTAAGAAATCGGAGGTACCTCTAAAGAAGTATCGATCACAGTCCCGTAATTCGGTTCACGGTTTTGAAAGAGGCATCAAGAGTGCAAAATGTCCCCAGCATCTTCCAAATCCTCATTTGAATGGGATGAGTTAACGAAATCTTCAACTATCCATAAGTGGATGAGGCTAAGATTGTAAAATCTGAAATTGATGGGAAATGTTGTTAGCTTGATCATCTAATCTCCGAGGCATCAGCGGAGGGTGATTCGGTGAGGGTGAGCCTGCCGCCTCTCCGATGATTAAGTTAAAAAAAATACAATGAGGAAGAAGAAGGAAGTTCGAACTGTTGGAATTGCATACCTCTTCCTCGTAGGCGATCTTTCTGATTTATAAAAAATTGTCATAGGGGTCTCCTGATTTATAGAAAATTGTTGCTGAATCTCCCTCTTATCTCAATAATGAATCTTCTATTTTTAAGGATAAATTTGTTTTTCCTTATATAGGATTGATTTTCCTTTCTCAAGGACCAATTCTTCCTTATAAAATATTATTCCTCCGAGAAGTATGAGATTTGGAAACTAGAAAATTCTTGGATAAATATTTTTTGCGTATTTCCTGCCTTTATCCATTCGTCCATAGCGAACTTGCCATAAGTAGAAGGACGGTCAGTTGGGGGACTTGAAACTCTAGACAGGCTGCCCTCAAGTTGGCCTTTGGGCGGACACCCCAACTTTCACAAACGGGCTTTCGGATTCTTCTATCTAGTAGTGCCCCCCAGCTTTAATATGGAAGGTGAGCTTTACAATGCCCCCCCTTTTTCCCAACTAGAATTTTGTTCTTTTTCAGTTGGGGAAAATACTATAGTATTAAATGTTGAATGTGGAGAGTTGAATGAGAGGCAATGCTCGTGGGTTCAAAGTAGTGGGAAACATGCAGCCGACATGCATTTAATGTGTCTATCGATGCCTTACCCCCACAAATAGGGGTATAGGTTGCAATAGCAGTTTTGTTTACGTTTTCTCTGAGTTTTCTAATTTATGCGATTTTGCCTTTCCTACGCTTTCGTGAACTTTCCTTTCAAATGAGCTTTCGTAGACTCTTGACTCTTTGATGATTGTCAATTTTCTAAATAGTGTTCACATCTCAAACTTTCTTTTTATCATTGGTTTGTTTTAGTGTTTTTGTGGTTGGGGGGTATCTTACTAGGTTCTGCGAAGGTTTTTGGTTTGCGTTTTCCTAGGTTTTGTCACCGATGGGATGTAAAACATCTAGGGGGTATTTCTTTTATCTTGTGAGGGTTTCATTTCCTCTTTTCGCTTAATGGAACTTAAGTTGACCCCTTCTTTTGTCTTTTTTCTTTTTATTTTTTTTTTATTTTTTTATTTGCTTATAGAATGGCAAGAGGTTAAGAAGAGGTTTCCAACAATCAGGCTGAGCGTCGGAGGATGACTCCCTGGGAAACGCCTACTGCAAGCAGTCTAGTTGCTGCTATGTCTGTAGAGAAACTAAGGTTGTACAACCAGGTTCTTGTCGAAATCAATTTGGAGATGTCAGACGGCCTGACTACCTAAATTGTAGGGGAGGTAGATAACGCAATCTACTTCACCCCAGAGCAGTTCGCTGTAGGACTTCCCTTTCCCGTCCTATCGTTGGTGAAGTAGTTTCTGCACTTTACCCTGGCACCTCATGCACTTGTACACCTGAATGTTTTTCAGATTCCTAGCCGGGGTGCATTGTCTTCAACTCTCACCGGTTGGACATCTAGGGCGGTGGAATTTCTTTCATTACACTTTGAAGCTTGGGATCGAGTTTGCTGTCACATGTCGGCCCACAATCCCCGACTAACGATTGTAATAAGCTCCTTGACTCTCCTAAAACAGAGGTGAAAGGGGTTATCTTGGCTAGGGCCCCATGACACGTGATGTCTTGCTCTCTAGGGCTTCCTTTTGATATGAATCAGTCCCTCTCGTTCCCAGGTTTGTTTCAATTTTGATGTCGCTCATACTTGTTTAGGAGGTTTTCTCTATTGACATGCCTATGTTTTCTTGATGATTCGTAGGCAGGCATAGGCGAGGTTGGTTGGTCAACTAGGTGGATAAGGTAAGTTGGACCTTTGTCAATATTGCTTGGTCTGAGAGAGGAGCCTAACCACAAGCTCCTTCTATTTGTGAAGAATCTGCAGGAGTTGGGCGCAAGTCCTTTCCCATACATAGTGCATGTTCTTCCCTATCCAATGCTCGCCGAGCTTGTGAAGGCCGAGAACTTCGTCTTTCTGAATCTCTTGAAGCTAATACTAGGGAGCTCTTTGCAAGCGAGATACGCTCCAAGCCTCTTGTTCGGCGAGTTTGCCTGCCCTTATCGCCAGAGTCCAAGCTTCTTGATTACCTTTGGTTGGGTGAGATTCACTACCTGGCCCCCAAGCAGTGAAGAGGAAGAAGAAGAAAGACCGGACAGGATAAGGTTGTCGGCGAGGGATTGGAGGGGTTTGTGGAGCTGGGCCCGAGGATCAGAGCCGATTAAGCAAGTCGGTTGAAGAAAGGGAGGTTGAGGCTGGATTTGCTGCGCGGATTTTCAAAAGAGCCACTAGGCGCTCGGGCTACCCTCGACTCGGAGAAATTAACGGAAAACTCTTTAAAATGGTGCAGTGGCTGTGAGGAGGTTCAAATCCTTTGATAGTGATTTATGTGGATGCTCCAGAATGAGCTCTTGGTGCCTTGCCGACTTTGGAGGGTGACGCTCTAGGTGTCTCCCGAGAGGCTTGTGTGTCGTTGGAGGATCAATCTCCAGTCGGAGAGCCTTCCCTTGACAGTGAGGCTCTGGCAGGTCTCAGAAATGCGAGGAAGAAGTGGGTAGCTGCTTTGGGACCAAGCGACTGACCTTGCGCTTCTGGGGCTAGGAGGACAAGGCAGCCTGACAAACTGATACTCGAATCGTATGTCAAGCGGATTGGGTAGGTAGTCCCACAGGTGGATCTTGTAGGCTGATCGAAGTTTGCTCGGTTGCTCGTCAGGAAATGCATCCTTTCGACGCGAGGGGATTCTTGATCAGCCGATGCGATCTCTACCCTCACATCTTCACTTTCGATGGTGGCTCTATCTAGAATTACTCATCCGCCCCGAAACTACGGATAAGGGGCCTTATCGTGTGGCGAGGAAGGCGTGATATTCATTGCGATCCACGACTTCAATGAGACGACCAAGTTGGTATGGTCCGACCTATAATGTTTAAGCATAGGTTTTGTATTGTTATTTCCTCCTAATGCTTCTTTGGTAACAGGCCGTCATCGTCGTTCGAAACATGGCTCACCGGCATAAGGAGCTTAGTTAAGGAAATTTGGAGGGGCCTTGGGAAGCTATGGCTATCTTTGGGTCTTCCAACTTCCAGAGCACCAGGCCTAGAGAATCTTTGAGCAAGGCTAAGTCCTGAAAATCACAAGACATTAGGAACATAAGGCTAAGGAGGGGCACGAAGGCCAGGTGAGTGCCAAGAAAGATAGAGCAGTTGGGAGGAAGCTCGGGTTGCCGGCTGTCTGTCGCGACGAGCAACGCAAAGACAAAGGTAGAGGGTGACCTGGCTAGGGTCCAAGATGGTTTGGTGGTTGTGGAGGAAGCCAAGGAGGCAACGGAGGAGGCCAAGCATAAGGTTGAGGCTAAGGCCTCCCACCTAGAGGTTGAGCGGACATCTCTCCTGTTGGAGATTGGAATGACCCAGAGGATGAGGATATCCTCTTCACTCCCAAAAGTTTGGAAGAAGACAAAGGAGGCCGTGGAGGAGGATTACGGAGGCCACGGAGGTCATTTTTGCCCTCTGACGCGAGGTGTTGTCTTTGAGCACAGCATGCATGAGACAGCCCAGTTCCAAACAGTATGCCCGACTCTTCCGACCCATTGTCGTCTGAGTTCTTTGTGAGCCCTAGGCCCCCTTAGTCCCAACAGCTATTGAGGACATAGTAATCGAGGCACACTCGAGCGAGGTGGCAAAGGAACCTAAGGAGAATGCTTCCACCGAGGACCAAAGTTGATTCTAATCCCTCATTTTTCTTTTTCTTTTTGAAATTTCTATAAGGGGCCTCATTTGGCCACCAAAACATATTTTTTGCAATCATAGACGCCAATTGGCGCATTTTAATGAAATATGGTTTCTAGTACTCTTATGCACTAGACTTTTATTATTTCTCGTCCTTTTTACGAATATCGACTAGGATAGTTAATTCCTGCAAAGAGCCACGAGGCTGGCTCTTTGAAAGTGCCATAGGCTTAGAGCCACAAGCCTGGTCTTATGAAAGTTCCAGGAGGCTTAGAGCCACAATTATGGTCTTATGAATGTGCTAGTAGGCTTAGAGCCACAAGTCTAGTCTTTTGAAAATGCTAGCAAGCTTAGAGTTACCAGTCTGTTCTTTTGAAAGTGCCAGTATGATTAGAACCACAAGTCTAGTCTTATGAAAGTGCCAGTAGGCTTAGAGCCACAAGTCTGGTCTTATGAAAGTGCCAACAGGCTTAGAGCCACAAGTCTAGTTTTTTGAAAGTGCCAACGGGGCTCGAGCCCTGATGCAGTCTTGTAAGTGCCGATGACTTAGAGCCATAAGTCTGGTCTTATGAAAGTGGAGGTTATTCCAAAATTGAAGGAAATAATGCCTTTAAAGAACATTTGATTGGTAATATTCCAAAGATTGAAAGAAAACACTTTAAAGGAAAATTTATGGATAACCCCCTTAAAGAAACATTTATTGATAATACCTTTTAAGGTGCATAGCATTCCACATTCTAGGCACTGGTGCCTCGTCTAGTTTATTTAATGCATACGACTCGGTTGGCCCCACTCTTACGATCACATATGGCCCCTCCTAATTTGGTTGGAATTTTCTGACCGTCGGGTCAGCCGTGTTTTCAAAGACCCTTCTCAGGACTAGGTCTCCGACTTAAAATGCATGAGGCTTTATATGCCTATTGTATAAGTTTGACATCCTTTGTTGGTAAAATGCTATACGTATAGCGGTCGCTTCCTGAGCTCATCTGCCATATCTAGGTCCTTAGAGATAGCTTCAGCATTAGCAGTTCCAGGAACCTCAGTTCGGAGCGTGGGCATCCTGATTTTTATAGGAATAATGGGGCTTCATACCATAAGTGAAGGCAAATGGTGATGCCGATCGACCTCAGGTTAATTGTTCTAGACTGAGGACTCTTGGTAGCTACGATGAGTCGCTCATCATTGCAATCCATTTTTATAGCATATTTCTAGAAGTTTATGATTCATTTTAATGCGAATTATGGAATATTCATCCACTTTGTGTTTTACGGGTTTAAATGAAAAGAGACAATTCGTGAAAAAGAAGAAAAATTGGGCCAAGGCATAAATGTCGCGAAACATAGTTTGAATCATCGTGACATAATCTGTCGAACCGGCGAGCTATGTCGCGACAAATGCGTTACCATGATAAAGATCATGCTGAACTAAAGCCAAAAGATAAAACTTTGTCGCGACATCTCACAACTTTGTCGCAACATTGATCAAAGAAAATGGTAGTGGAACTCATGTTGCGACATTTCACAACTTTGTTGCAACATAAAGAATTGAAGATGGCAGAAAAGCTTTGTCGCGACAAAAGGCAATCACGACTCTGCAAATCAAGTCGACACATTGAAGAGGCAAGAAGACTTTGTCATATGAGAGAAATTTTATGTCCACGACAAAATACAACCTTAAGGTTAAGAGTGAACTCTATTCGACAAAGAAATCTATTGCGACAAAGTGAGAAAAACTACAAAAGAATGTTATGACATAGAAAATTATGTCGCGAAACATAATGAAACATGAAAATAGAAGTCTACATCGCGACAATGATTGAAAAGTTTTTGAACCACATGTCACTTAATATTAGCTCACAATAAGTGACAATGACGAACAATGGCGGTAGAGTTTGTCTCAATAATGAATTTATGTTGTAAATAAATAAAGTTGTAGAAGTAATAGATCTCTATCCGCAATAGCGAAAAGTTTTATGTCGCGATAGAAAATGGAAGAAATGAGACCAAACGAAACAAATTTGTAAATAAAGATTCAATGTTGCAACAAGCGATTCAACCCGGCCAACATTGATCAAGAAAGAAATATGTCCGCGACATCTTGATGCATTGCGACACTTAGGATTGATCTCGACGGTGCAAGACAACAAGACTATGTAAGTCACAAGAAAGGTTTATCATATAGCGACAACATGCGACTATGAGAAACTTCTGTCATGACAAAGAAAATATTGTTGCGTGAAGGTAGAAAGAAAAATTGAGAAGAATGTGTAACATAGCAAAGAATGTAGTGACAAAGTGGGAAAATTTGAAGGCAAAAAAAATGTCGCATTGCAGACATATATCGCGACAATCCGCTAAACAACTGACGAGTGTAGTATGACATTGTCAAATTATGTCGGCGTGGCGAATCAAAGAGAAAACAAAAATTATGTTGCGACGAAACTACAAGCCTGACAAGAGGGTGGGAACAAAGATGACAACTATGTGTGACAAAGCAACAGAAATTGGGCCAAAATTTCTAGGGATCCACAATTTCGATAACAAGTCTGACCCGTCATTTGAAGTCCCATAAATAGAGACATCACAGGAGCCTTTGTCTTGACTCACGAGCAAGAACCACGGGTATTGGAGACTCCTTTGTATATTATTTTCTTTTTTTCAATTTAGTTTTTAGCTTAGCATTTTAGTTAGTTCTTTTTGGGATTGAACAGTGATACGGTGTGAAGTTTGAGTAGGTTCATTACTAACAATTATGAGTTTCAATTGCTGCCGTTCCCGTGGGTTGGAGATTTTAAGGTTCATCTGGCCCCCGAGTTCATTTGCAATTTTGTTGAATTTACCTTATCGGTTAGTCCACTTTGTTATTTGTAATCCAGTTTTGAAGAATAGGCTATCTTGGATTGGATCGATGTTAATTATTGTTTTTTACGCTCAATTTGAAAGAATGTCATAGTTCGAAATTTTGAATTTATTTAATTGGTATTATTAACGAAGTTACTTGTCTAGAATATTAAGTATAGCGTGTACCTAGAAAATGGCGTATCTTGATCGTTTCAAAAGCCCTACAGTGACACATAGATGGAAATTCGAAATAGTGGTGAAAAAGAAGCAAAGCGGAGTTGATAGAAGACCTTCACAAATGCAATTATAGTTTCTTATCTGAGAACTTGAGAACTATGATGAAATGCGAAAGGAAGTGGTATGATAGAGCTGAATTGGATGATTGCCATAGAAGCAAAACTAGATGCATTTATGAATAAGATGGGAAACCATGAATGAAGAATGCACTCAGAAAATGAAGTGGGAACAGTTAATGAAAATGAGAAGGAATAGTCTTGAAGAGGACTATCAGCGAGGGTCCTGTCGAGTTGAGGAGGCCGCAAATATCTCGATGCAAAATAGAGAGTTACAACTTTAAGAAATGACCTCGACTTGCCAACTCATTACACCGGCTACTTTCGGGAACCATGAGAATTTCTCTTATGGAGGAGGAGCCTGATAAGGTCGAACACAGGTAAATTAATATGACATTATGCTTACACAGGTTCCAATAACAGTAACATATCATGATAAGGAAATTAGAGAGAATAGAAAATCGGGGGACAAAGGAGATCTTCTTCCTTTGAAGAACAAATGTTGACTTTCATATGAAAATAAAGAAGTCTTTGAACATTCATGAAAAATTTGATCTAGCGGCATTCGAGCAAACCTGGTGTCGCTTAGGCGACACAAATGCCTCTTTTGAAGAATCTAGGGGGCCCTGAGTAGAGCTATTTTAAGCGTGCAAAGCCCGATCAAGGATACCTTCCTAGCCCAAGGATGCCTTCCCCATCGATACAAAAAAGAATCCTAAGGATTGCATAGTGGTGACTTTGAGAAGTGGAAGAGAGATAGAAGGCAGAAAAGAGAGAGAGAAGAAAACTAAGGAAGAAAAAGAAGAATTTAGAGGAGAATTGAAGCAGTACAGTTCAGAGGTTGTCGAAGAAGAGAGAACAACAAAAATGCAGCAAAAGCAGCAAGCTGAAGAGGGAGATCTAAGGAAGAAGGAAGAGGTTCAAGCTTACAAGCCACAAGTCCCATTCCCTTCGAGGTTGTAGAAGGCTAAGTTAGAGCAATTCTACAGATTCTTGAACATGTTCGAAAATAGAAGGTTAATATCCGCTTTTTAGAGGCATTGACTCAAATGCCTCACTATGATGAATTTATGAAGGATATATTGAGCATAAAAAGAAAAATTGCTGAAGAAGGAGTAGTGAACCTAGAGAGCCTACGGTCTGGTATACAGAGGTCTTTACCGGTGAAAATGCGGGATCAGGTAATAATGTTATGCATAATAGGGAATTATGAAATAGGAAAAACACTATGTGATTTTGGAGCCAACATCAACGTTTTACCTGCGTAGTCAAGGAGACTAAGTTTGGGAGCTTACTCCTGACCATGACCCTAAGATGGCGAGGCGAGAATAGCTGACTGGGGGCATTCTTGAGGATGTGCTTATCAAAAATTGGGAAAGTTCATTTTCTATTGGACTTGTGGTTATTGATATTGAAGAAGACAAACAATTCCCACTGCTGCTAGGAAGGCCTTTTCTTGCTACAGGAGAAGCTTTGATAGATGTGAAGAAATGAGAGCTTACTCTAAGAGTTGGAGATGAGGCAGTGCACTTGATCATAATCACGAGTTTAAGCTTGACCAAATTTGATAATATCGATTGTAAGAGTGTAGAAACAAAAGTACCCATCAGTTCAAAACGGATAAATGATTGTAAGATTTAGAGTTCAGTGAATGAAAATGAGATGAATTTCCAGTATCTTGATGTTGAATTTCTGAACTCCAATTTTGAATCAAAAGAGGCAGTACTCAGTATTGATGAAAACAGTACAGAAAAATGCATAAATGAGGAGAAGGTAGAAGAAATAGAAACAAATTCGAGGAAGGAGGTTTAACCTTGAAGGGGTACAGTCCATTGATATGCTTTCTTAAAACCGAAACGAAGACTGTTATTATATGGCTGAAAACCAGGTAATGTGAAACGATAGGATTCTTGTCTGATCTGGACCGTGAGTCCGAAAAATTCTCTAGATCTTGAATGACGACGTAGATCACGCCGTTGAGTTCGTCTTATGAAATCTAGATACATTGTCGAATTTCGTTGAATTCTGAGACAGTCGGAATTTCACATATTTCGAGGCGAACGGACGAAGATCCTGAGTGACGCAGCGTAAATTTGAAGCGAGTGTGTGCTCTTAACTTGTGCATGCAATGGGTGGATGAGGATGAGGCATGGAGAACACTGGCCTAATGTGTATATGTCAAATGATGGAAGGGTATCCTACACCCCAAAGCCAATTACAGCGATGGAATAGAAAAAGAAAGGATAAAATAAAGGAAAGAAAGAAGGGAAAGAAAAGAAAAGATAGAGAAAAAGAAAGGGAAGAAATGAGGAGTTGTGTAGGTTTCGTTTAAGAAAAAGAGAGGCAGTTTGCCCAACAGGTAGGGGTCTTCTCCTACCTTGGCTAGTTCTTTCTTGAGAGCCATTCAATGTGTGGTATAGCTCAATAAGGGCTAGTTCATAGCGTTTGATCAAGCTGTTGGGTGTGGACAGTTTTACGGTTCTTTCTGTAATCCCGGCTCTGAGTTTTAGGAACGAGGTTATACTTGTTGAAAACTATGGACTAACATAGTTCATATGTCTTTGGAAAATGTGAATTTGAAACTAAGCTTGCACTTGTTGGAAAAATAGGTTGTTTATCTTTGTTTTCACGGGTTTTGAAAGAAAAATCGAGTGCTTTGGATGTTGGTGTGTGAGGACCGGTTTTTACGGTTCTTAATCCCGAAACACGGGTTAAGAATAAGGATTGCTTCACTATTTGAAAAACTATGGACCTGCCAGTTCATATGTCTTTGGAAAATGTAAATTTGAAATAAGCTTGCACTTGTTGAAAAATAGTTGTTATGCTGTTTTTCTTGGGTTTTGAAAGAAAAAAAAAATCAGTACTTTACATGTTAGTGTGTCACGGACAGGATTTTGGTTCTTTCACATGTCTAAAGCTCTGATTCTGGAATAGAGTTATACTTGCTAAAAACTATGGACTAACCATAGTTCATATGTGCTGGAAAATGTGGGCTGGAAATAGCTTGCACTTGCTGGAAAAAAATAGGTTGTTTCTGTTATTTTTCCTAGGTTGTGACAAAAAAAAAAAAAATTCAGATTTTCTGGATGAATAACATGTTGTTATATGTATGTTTGAAATATGAATATGGATTGTGTATAGGTAGAAATTACATGTAGTAGATGTAGTTGCCCATGATGCCTGGTATGAAGCATGATTTTTCAATATTCCATGTGTTCCTTTGTATACTTGTAATATGAGTTTCAAAAACAAAAATCTTTTTTTTTTAAAAAGCAGATTTCATACATGGAAAATGCATGTGTAGGGGAGTCTGTGAGGACTCGAGACATGGGGCATGGCATGTAGACATTCATGTAGAAATATGCAGATTTTTACTGAATGTGTGAATATGACATTGCATGTTCACTTAGGTGGGGAGTAGCCCTTGTAGGATATTTTCTCTACTGGGCATCGCTCACCCCGTCGTGGAAAAAAAATGTTTTCAAGTGCTAGACATACACCCGGAGGTGGAGACATTTAAGGTCTAGTGAGGAAAAGGCCAGATTTGGCTTATTCTCTGGTTTTGTAGTATTTTGGACAAAACATCTAGTTTGATTTTGTAAATTGAGGAGTTTTGTAATAAAAACTTATTTTTGAACTTGTTTAGTTCAGTGTTAATGGTTTCCAATAATTTAGAATGTATGCAAGGTTGATAAATCTGAGAAAAAATGAAATATTGACAGCCGGGTGAGGCTGGAAGTGTAGGAGCTGAGAAGGGTAGCTTATTGCCCATTTCAGGGTTTGTGTTGCAACAAAGAGTTCTCTGTTGCGACAAAGTGCTTCAGATGTTGTGTCGGGACATGGCCTTCCATGTTGCGACATGGTCCTCAGGCCAGGTGCACGACGGGCCTTGACAGAGCGTGCATGATGGAGAAACTCTGCGGCTCGTGGATTTGGGTTGTTTTTAGCCTTTGTTCATGGACACTATTCAAATGTTTAAAGAAAAATTTCGGTTGGAATTTCACATCTTGGTATCAAAGCCTAGGTATGTGATTACCTAAGGCTTGTTTGGCGTGGGTCTAGGACACGCAGTTATGGTATAGAGCTTTGGTATGCAATTACTTGCAACTCGGTGTTTTGTACAAGCATCACAGCTTGACACGGCATCATGTGCATTGATTGTTTGTGTGTTCTGATATGTTCCATGGGAGATGTATTGTGTTTGTGAATTATGCATGATAGAGCATATATAGAGAACACTAGGGTTAGCGAACATAACCTTAAGGTTCGAAAAACAAATGAGCATGAGAACGCATGAATGGTTATTTATTAGTGATTGGCATTATGCACCACTAATGTTGTGGCGACCCCCGAGCTTGGTCCGACCTGGTTGGCGGATCTAGATCGAAACCATCAATCAAATCCATTTATTCATATAAACGTTTTTGTTCTCAAATCTTTGCTTGGAGCGGGTTCAATTTAAACTTAAGCCCGTAAACATTTTACAAATTCAATGGGCCAACATTTTAACAAAATACATTTCTGATGAAGAAGTTCCAAGCCTCTTCAAAATGGTTTTACAAAATGGATGTTTCAAAGTTCAAATTGTTTTACAAAATATCAATGTTCAAAGAAATGGAGTGAATGCATATGTGGGAACATATATGATTCATATGAAGCTTTGAGCTCCTCGATCTTGGAGTGCACTTTGATCCTTTGTCGATCACTCGGTGCTAGCATTGATAAAACAATCGCTAAGCATTTTCATGCTTAGTGGTTCTATACAATTCCATTCTTACATTTAGATTAAATTCGAGTCATGAAATTTTCTAAACAATACTTTCAAATCTTGTTGGATGATCAAATAATCGAATACAATACATATACAATTTCATATACAATCATTTATGGTTCATTGATCATCCCAAATATACACTTTCATACGATAATCATTTATAACCAAAATCGCATTTCTGATATACTTTTCTTTCAATTCGCAATCATGCTTTTTCAATACTAATATGTTAACAATCTCAAATCAATTCCGTTATGCCCTTAACGAATTTAACCTATGTTTTGTTATCTGGATATGATGCAGCCACGTCCCATTGAAATTTTGGCAAATTGGTATAAAAATATTTGTTTTATAACGTGATGCGGTCCGTTAGACTCTTCGGCCCCAGTTATTAAAAATCGATTCTTGACCTCACAGATAATGTCAGGTTGAACACGGATGCAGTGACACATCAATACATTTGTTTGCGATCACGCTAATTTGGCCCATATTGGTATACCCAATCTACCTTAATGTAAGATTAAAGCGGTTGTAACATTCTATTAAGCGCGGTCGAATCATTTATAGCGAAATCGATTACAATATGTACATTTGTATAAACGACTCATTTTCAATAATCATGCAATTTTCATATGCAAACATTTCACAATCATTTGCCTCAAATCAATTAACAAATCAATGTTTTTCGTATGTATTTAGATCAGCATTTCAATTATTGAAGCTTGAGAATAGGAGAAGATAGAACAAACCAAATCTATCTCTTTCTTTTTGCTTGACTTCAATCTCAAGTCCTAGTTGGGTGATCCTCATAGGTCCTAACCAAATCACACACATCACATTTGTGAGACAGCACTAATCACCTTAACTTGAATATACGCGAAGCTGACGGAAAGCGTGAGTATAAATAGTTTTCACTTAGTTTCATTCTTATTTGAACCCCCATTAGTCATTTAATAGGGTTCCTAAACAATCGGTGTACGGATACAAGGCTTTCGGAACAAAATCCGAAAATTTCCTTGCGGTGAACAATGTCTTATGTGATGCCTTGCTTCACATTTGCGAGTAAACGAAGTCCTTACGGCCCTTTGGCCTCGTGTGCGCGAAGGACTTCTGGCTGCTGACGAGGAACCCTTCGTTGCATCAAAGGGGACCATGTTTCTTGATTTTCTCTTTGCTCATTTTGCGATTTTCTCAAAATCCTCAAAAACCAAACTAAACAATGAAACACTTAATGCCATCAAACCATCTGAAGCTAACCAGTGACTAAAACCCGTAGATGGATTAGGGTTTATAACCAAACATCAAATCTGACTTTTGGGGCTTAGTTTACGCACCTCAAATCACTTGGAACTCTTTGCCCTAGCTTATTCCTTCTTCCTTCTTGCAAGATCTTGAGCAAAAAGGGAAGAATCACCCAAAACCCTAGCTTTCTCCTCTCTTAAGCTCTCCACACGTTTTTGCACAAATGTGCTCTTCCAAGACCAAATGTGGTTTTCTTTCTCCTTTTTCCTTAAAGCCTTGTTTAGCTTACACAATAATCCATTTCTCATTTTGGCATTTTTCTTACTTAGTGGTTTTCATTTCACTTTCATTTATCATTTATTCCACATTAACATTTAAGCTGTCATTTGACCCTTAGGTCCTCATTTTAAAAATTTCCAAATTTGCCCTTTTTCACTTGGGTTTATTTCCGGGTTCCATTAATTTCTTATTTTAGCATATAATACTTAACCTTATGCTCACATTTTCATTTCACTTTTCGATTTATGATTTGCTCAGTTTTCAGGAAAAACCCAAGTTGGCTTAATTTATAGCTGGAATATATAATAAAAATTATTATAAAAATTCTAGGGTATTTTTAGGGCGTTACAAATTTGATAAATGAAAAGAGAGAATCTCAAATTGCTATCTTAACTTGTGTAGATGGCAAGTCGAAGCGTGAGACCGAGAGGTCGTCCATGAGCGATGGCTAGACCAGCTGGCTGAGTCGTGGGCATTTGTGGAAGATGGAGCGCTGTATTTACCATGTTACAGGCTAATGCAATTGCTTGGTCGGGGAGGGCCGAGTGCCCTCTAGAGATTTAAAGCGCATCATCCTCTTACATTAAGAGGGAGAGGGGACTCGATGGTGGCTAACCATTGGTTCCGGTAGGTAGAGAGAGTTTTGGAGGCTATGGAGATTACCTCTAATGTGACACGGTCAGATCCGTCTGGTGACATTTCAACTAGAGGGTGAATCCCAGGTATGGTGGGATTGGGTGAAAACCTCCAGAGATTGGGAGGCCATGACTTGGGGAGAGTTCCGAGAGCTTTTCATGAGCAAGTTTTTCCCGGCATCTGCGAGGCATGCAAAAGCAGGGAGTTCCTTGAGTTGAAACAAGGAAATGGTATGTCGAATCATTAGCTAAGTTCACCCGACTTAGCACGTTTCGAGAGGATCCTTGTGTGGTCCACAGGACATGGCCAAGGTGAGGAAGTTTGAGGATGGTCTAAAGTTGTCCATTCGGGGCAAGATCATAAGATTCCTCCTACAGGATATGGACTCTATGGTTAGGATAGCTATGGCCATAGAGAGAGAGAAGGGATGCACGAATTATCAGGAGCGAATCTTAGTGTGAAGGAATGAGGTCGACCTTCTTGGTTCGGGAAGAGTTGAAGGCTTCCAGTTCACGAGGGTTTCAGGGATAAGGTCGCGGCTATCAAGGCTAAGGCCATGTCAGGGCTCCTAGCTAGTCAGGGCTGATGACATGTTTTCATTGCCATCAGCTTGGACATATGAGGCAGAGATTGCCCGCGGGCGAGGATCCCAGACTATGGGACACCTTAGTCAGTCATCAGGATGCCGCCGGATGCAATATGTTCCTCCTTACCCCCAAAATGCAGGCCCGGGGAGCAGTGTCGAGCTCCAGTCTTGCCTGAGAAGCACTGCGGCTTCACAAGTAGGGGCGAGAGGCGGAGCATGGAGTCGGCGGAGGTCGGGGCCACGAGGGCGGTCATTTCAAGGACCTAAGGGCGTGTCTATGCCATAACACCATCGACTGAGCCTGCGGATCAGTCGGTTATCCAGGGTATGTTTTTGTTATCTCGCCCTATAGGCAGGATGTTATTTGATACGGTGCATCGCATTCATTCATTCTTCAAATCATGTGTGGAAGAGTTGGGCTTAGAAGGTTGAGACCTTGGAAAAGTCATTTGTATGGAGTTCTCCTCTTGGGACAAGGGTGAGTGTGCTGACTAATATGTCGGGTGTGAGTTAGGATCCTAGGGATTCTACTCCTGCGGTGGACCCTCAGGGTCATGGATATGTCAGGAGTTTAATTTATTCGTGGGTGGTTGGCGAGCCTGACGGGTCGATCGCCGATGCGATCATAGGTGAGTTCTGCGCCTACAAGAGATGAAGTCTGTGTTGGGTTTTAGGGGGATAAGCATGGTTCCTTACCCCAGACTATGTATGACTCCAGATGGCACAGACAATTGAGGGGTTGGCTAGCAAGCCTTACCCTAGAGGATGAGGTGAGACAGGATGTGAGTCTACCTCGGGTAGTCTGCGAGTACGAGGATGTTTTTCCGGATGAGCTACAGGGATTACCTCCCACTTGGGGATGTAGACTTTTGCATTGATTACACCTTATTCGTTGCCCATTTCTATATGACTCCACATAGGATGGCGCCCAGGGTTGGGTCCTGAGGAACTCAAGGTCCTATACGGGAATTATTGGACGGGGGGTTTCATTCGCCCAGAGGAGCACTTCACCTTAGGGCACTCACCGGTTCTATTTGCGAAAAGAAGGATCGAATTATGGCGTGTATTGACCCTACGAACCAGGTTGAACAAGGTTACGATAAAGAATCTGTATCCCTTACCAAGGATTGATGATCTATTTGATCAATTGAGAGGGACGCGAGTCTACTCCAAGATAGACCTTCGCATCGGTTATCATTAGTTAAGGGTTAGGGAGGCAGACAACCTTAAAACAACGTTCAGGACACGGTATAGGCACTTCGAGTTCATAGTGATGCCTTTTAGGTTGACAAATGCGCCGACGACATTCATGGATCTCATGCTTAGGGTATTCCAACCCTATCTAGATCAGTTTGTGGTGGTCTTTGTTGATGACATCTTGATCTACTCCTAGTCGGAGGAGGAGCATGAGGATCACTTGAGGATTGTTCTCCAGGCCCTCAGAGAACATCAATTATATGCAAAGTTCAGTAAGTGCGAGTTTTGGCTCATTGAGGTGAAATTTTTGGGACATGTAGTATCAGCTTTAGGTGTCTCAGTGGACTCGGAGAAGGTCGAGGTAGTTATGAGTTGGGAGAGACTGAAGTCAGTCTTCAAGATACGTAGTTTCTTAGGGTTGGCAAGGTATTACAAGAGGTTCATTAAGGACTTCTCCCAGCCTTCAGTGCACCTATAGCGGGGGTTGACCGGAAGGGACGAGATTTGAGTGGGATGACTTGTGTGAGCGAGCATTCCTTGAATTGAAAAGGAGGCTGACTTCAGCTCCTATTCTAATAGTCCCGGAAAGGAGACCGATGTACACAATGTACTGTGATGCTTTGAAGGACGGACTGGGATGTGTTTTGATGTAGTCCGAGAGGGTTGTGGCTTATAGTTCTAGACAGTTGAAGAACCACAAGCAAAATTACCCCACGCATGATATGGAGTTAGAAACCATAAAATATTTGGCACCACTATCTATACAGTGAGCAGTTTGAGGTGTTTTCAGACCATAAAAGTCTTAAATACATCTTCACACAGCGGGACCTCAATATGAGGCAGCGTAGATGGATGGAGTATCTAGAGGATTATGACTTCACTTTGCATTACCATCCGGGTAAGGAAAATGTGGTGGCTGATGCACTCGGTCCAATTCGTGGGGGTGCGGCGGTATAGCTTCGGGTGGCGGATGCTCGAAGGCTTGTGGGATAGTTTGGACTGTAGTATAGTGATCAGGCTTAGGGAGCGTTAGGGAGTTTGGTGGCTATGCCTTCCCTACTGAGCAAAGTGATTGAGTCCCAGGGACAGGACGTAAAGTTGGTGTCCATCAGGGATAGGGTACAATCATGTACAAGTGATGAGGGTTGGGCCATTCACATAGAGGGCGGTCTTTGGCATAGGGGAAGGGTTATAGTTCCCCAATTGACTGATTTGAGAGAGGAGATCCTCAGGGAGTTCCACTGCTCTCGGTTTGCAATGCATCTAGGTGGCACGAAGATGTACCATGATCTTCGTCGATAGTATTATTGGAGTGGGATGAAGAGACACGTTGGGGATATAATTTGACGGTGTCTCACGTGCCAACAAGTAAAGGCTGAGCACCAGAGGCCAGCGGGGCTACTCCAGCCATTAGAGGTAGCAGAATGGAAGGGAACATGTCACGATGGACTTTGTGACTTACTTTCCATGGACAGTACGGAAGCACAAGGCAGTATGGGTGATAGTGGACCAACTCACTAAGTCAACACATTTTCTAATGGTGCGGATGACCTTCACCTTTGGAGGGATTCTACAGAAGCTATATGTCACGAGAGATGGTCAGGCTACATGGGTGCGATCTCTATTGTATCGGACAGAGATCCCAGGTTTAAGGCTTTCTTTTGGAAGAGTTTCCAGAGGACCATGGGGACACAGTTGATGATGAGCACTGCTTTTCATCCATAGATTGACGGCCAATCGGAGAGAACCATACAAGTGTTAGAGGACATGCTGAGAGCATGCGTCCTGGATCTCAAGGGTAGTTGGGAAGAGCATTTGCCCTTAGTCGAGTTCGACTACAAGCGATAATTATCGGCGAGTATACGGATGTAACACTAGAGGCCCTGTGGGAGGTATCTTTGATCTCAGATTGTTGGGTAGAGGTGGGAGAGATCACCCGCGGTTTTGGATTGAGTTAGAGACACCTGCGAGAAGGTGGAGCTTATGCGGAGCGTCTTCTCACGGGTTATCTTAGACGGATGGCGATGACCTTTGGGGTTGAGGCGGTGATCACGCGTCTTCTTGAAGGTGACTGGCGAGTGGTGGGTTATTGGCGAGGGAAAGCTATCGCCAAGGTTTATTGGGCCCTTCGAGGTACTCAAGAGGTTGGGTGCAGTTGCGTATCAGTTAGCGTTGCCGTCAAGTTTATTAGGTGTCCACGAGGTATTCCATGTCTCCATGCTTTAGAAGTATACCCCTGATCCGACTCATGTGGTGGATTGGGGAGAGCTTGTTGTTGATGCAGATGGGACCTTCAAGGAGGGACCTGTGCGTATTTTGGATAGTCGAGATCAGGTATTGTGATGCAAACTGTGAGGCTTGTGAAGGTGTTGTGGTAGTACCGAGGAGTCGAGGAGGCAACATGGGAACGTGAGGACACGATGCATACCAGATATCCTTTCCTCTTTGAGGATGGAGGTAAGTGGCGGACCGTGAGTCCGAAAAATTCTCTAGATCTAGGATGACGATGCGGATCACGCCATTGAGTTCGTCTCATGAAATCTATATACATAATCGAATTTCTTTGAATTCCGAGACAGTCGAAATTTCACGTATTTCGAGGTGAATGGACGAATCATAGAGTGACACTTGGCATGAGAGTGTGGTGCCATGTGTGATTAGTGCCCAAGTCTTGACTGAATACATTTATTATAGGTTTGAGTGCTTTGTGTACTAATCATGCTAATTAACCCGATTGCATTAAGATTCCCTCTTATTTTTAATGATCGCATTTTTGTGGCAAATTTTAGGTTTTGCGAAGGCCCAATTATGCGAAATTGTTGAGTCGATCAAGCCACGAAGAATTCAAGTCAAACTCACCATTGCAAATCAAAGATCGAGGAAGGAAAGAAGAGCAAATTGTGAAGAAAGGTGGACCTATGGCAGTGCTTTTGCCGAAGCCAACTGTGCATCCTACTTGAAACCTTCATTCCCTCCTATTGATTTTCCCACAACACTCACGCCCCAGGTTTTACTTTCCTGACTTTGGTTTCCATTTACCCTGTAATAACCTTCGATTTTTGGTTTTTTTTGTAACTTCCCTTACACTGAGCATCTATATAAGTCTCAGTTTGTACAAATCAAAAGATAGACTTGAATTTTGGATATACAGTAAGCGGGAGGCAGTTTCCCCGCAGCTTCCTTTTCCCTTTTTCTTTCCTTTTCTTTTCCATTTTCTCGGTACCCGAGCCTCCTCCCGAGGATGACAACTCAAGGATGTTGAAGCTAGACCTCTTCCTCCTTGAAGGGACGGTAGCTGGGGTGTGCTGGAGGTAACTCACGGTTCCACATTTTTTAACGCCGCGTATTTATGGTTGTTTGTGTTCTGCTTCTCACTTGGTTAAAATCTCTTAGCGATACTCTCTTTAATGTGTATTTGGCAAGCTTTTTTGGGTTCATTGGATACTCACTAGATCCATTGAGGCTCGATTAGTTGTCTCTGCTAGTTATCGTGGAGTAGGGTTTTGAGATGTGTTTTCCAGCTATTAGGGACATTTATGCCCATTTAAATGCACATGTTTAAAGGGGAAAATCATAGTTTAGTTTTAAAACTAAATGAAGATCGGTTCGGGAAATGACTATATGTTATCCTCCCGACTCGAGGAAAAAAAATACACGAGGACATGTGGTTGCAGCAAACCTAAACCGGTGGCCTAACACTTGAGAGTTCTATTACATTTTTTTCTTAATTTTAGTTTGGTCGGTGAACACCCCGAAGCCCCCTGTTTTTACGAACCCCAATCGAATTTAATTCACTAGTTTGATTTCCTCAAATCATTTATGCAGAAAACCCATCCATGTGTTCGACCACTGAACCGCTATCTTTGCGTTAGCTTGACTGCAGCGGTAGGAGCTGGATATAAATTTTGTTGATTAGCTCAACCTGCGTAGCACGAATCAAATGGGCGTGGGTGCGAGGATGGTGCCTTAGTGCAAGTGATGATTGTCAGATTACTGTGATCCTCGTCACAAGTCTTGGTGAATTTCCTTTTTATCGTTTTACGAGTCATATTTTCTTAGTTTTTATTTCCACATTAAAAAAAAAAAAAAAAAAAAAGTCTTTGTAGGATCGTTTTGTGTTGTTTGTGGCCACTATTTCAAGTGCGGGATTGCATTTCCGATTAGTTTGAATTGAAAATGGAATCCCCATATGGAGAGCAATACAGTCAGGAGGGTAACCCTAGAGCTTACATGACAATGAGGGACTATAGGAACCTTCCATGGCAGTGGCAGCAACCTGTAGAGAGAAATCTAAACCCATATAGGTCTATGAGGGAATATAGAGACCAATGGATGAGTGCACCTGTCTATAATGTTCCCTCAACTTATATACCTCCTGCTTCTCCTCATTTTACCTCAACTCCTCGACCCTGACAACCCACCACCCTTATCCCACATTGAACAAGCCATCCACAGATTTGAGCAAACAAGTGGACAATTTCATAGAGAGCAAAGGGTGGTAGTATCGGGCCAATCAGCCAGAGCAGTTTGGGAAGCTCCATGAACGAGGTGGATGGGTTCAAAGTGAGATTGGTAAAAATTGGACATCTGGGAATCCGTCTCAAAGCTCACCCAGTAAGCTTGTTCATCAAGAGAGGAAGATAATCCAAAGGGAAGTGTGCTGAGTGACACGAGGTGGAGGAGGCGGAGTGTCTCTGGCTGACCACGAGAAGGCACAGTGAAAATTAGAATCCTCGGACATTGGTGTTGTTTGCTTATGGGAGAAGAGGATGCAATCCCCACATTTGTTGGCGAGACGTGGAAGGAACACAAAGAGAATAATTTACCCTTGCCCTCTTGATTCGATCGCATCACACCTTTACACGCACCTGATCCCGACCCAAAAACACCCCTCACGCCAGTACGGGCCATCTATAACCCACTTTGCGGTCTTATGTATTGCTGAGAAAAATCAAGCTTGCAACACGCTCCCAAAGGTAAGTCCGGCCCATCACGCATGTCATGCAGACTTTAAAGGAGCTAGTGGCCATTGCTCGGATTTTTGCCACTACATCACGAAAATGGCAAATTTGCTCACATCGCATGTAGCACGGAGTGGTTGGTTGGGTCTTAGGTTCGAGGTTAAGACACTGAACTCGGCATTTCCTAAGCTCCTCCCACTTTTTGTTTTAATTTTCCTTGTCTTATCTTGTTTTATAGTATTTTATTTTGATTTCGTTAATTTTTCTTCTTAGGTTTTATCTAATTTTTAGTTAATTTATGCTTTTAGCTTAATTTTTACTCTTATGCAAATTTTCTTAATTTTTCTTGCATTAATTTTTACAGTTTTAGTGAAATTTTGGAGCTTATTGAAGAAATTGGAAAGCAGAAATGAAGACGGGAATTTTTCGCAACTATAGCGAAAATTTCGCAATTCTAGCGAAATGTGAAATTTTCGCTATAGATAGAAAGCCACAAGCTAATTTGTGAAATTTCGTAACAAGCGAAAATCTGTGAGAAGCGAAAATGAAAAATTCGGTAGGAGCAGTCTTGTGAATGGATCGTATGTGAGGAATTACTGTGAAATCCAGCAGTCTTCACTACAAGACAAAAGCAGTGTTTCCAATTTGTTTTTGTTTTTTGTTTTGTTTTTGTTTTTTGTTTCTTTTCTTTTCTTTATTTATATTTTATTAAAAAAAAAAAACGTTTGTTTTTCTTTATATATTATTTTTATTTCTAAAAAAAAAAAAATTTATGTTTATTTTATTTTAACTTTTGTATTATATATTTAAAAAAAAAACGTTTTTAATATATATATATATATATATATATATATATATATATATATATATATATATATATATATATATATATATATATAAATTGAAAAAAAATGTTTTTATTTTATTTTATTATTTTATTATTTTTATTTTATTTAAATTATTAATTATTTTATTTGAGATTTTCAAAAAAAAAATCAAAAAAAATCAAAAATCAAAAAATCAAAAAATCGAAAAAATTTCGTATTAGACGTAGCGAATTTTCGCAGCTAGCGAAATGCGAATTTACTAATGCGAAGGAATTTAATGTAGCGAAAATTCGCTAGCTTGCGAATTACCTCGCTATCTTCGGTTTTGACATCCAGTTTTTGTTTTATTTCGTAAGCTTTTAAGTAGAACTTCGTTTTAGGCGTTTCTTGGTAGTTGGAAAGCTTAGAGAGTGTAGAATCAAAATATATGTGACGGAAAAGGGCATTTTTGAAGTTATTATGAAGATGTAATTTTAAAAATGGTCAGTAGTACTTTTTTCTCTTTTCTTCTCCCTAACTTGTTTATTTGAAGCTGACGAGTGAATAAGATTATCATGGAAAGCTTTGTAGGGTCTCCTATCCCGAAATGAATACATCTCATCCAAGGAGGTAACACTTCTTCTTTAATTTTCGATAAGGCACGATTTAGGACCTTTGAGATGTTTGGAGTTGGGGGGAGGATAGCATAAGTAGTTTGTATTTATGTTTTGTTATTATTTTGTGCAAGCCCATTTGTGATGTTTGAAGTAACTGGCGGGTGCACTACATAAAGTTGTTTATGCTGACTTACTTTTCCAAATGCGGACCCGTTTTGTAATCAAAATTTTGTGGTTTGCACAACACGTGGTTTGAAAAATTGAAGCTGTCGATTATATTGATGTTAGATTGGTTCATGCTTAGTTGAGTGAATGATTAGTTGAATTCTTATTGAGTTTCAACCTTTTTCTTCACGCTGGCTAACCACACACGAGCACATTAGATTTCAATAATAAATTTGAAAAGCGCACAACCTCCTTTACTTTTATAACCTACCTTTAGTTTCTGTTGACCACCTTTGGCAGGTTATGGACCCTTTGTGGAAAAAAGAAAAAAGAAGAAAAAACGAGAAAAAGAAAAGAAAGAAAAGAAAGAAAAAGATAAAATTAAACACTTTGCCTTGAAACCAGAGCACGATCAGGGTATATAGTAAAGCCTTTCAAGCCCGATGCCACTGAAGCCTTCAGTTTGGGAGTCACAGACTTAGTGTTCGTTACATGGGTGGATGGGTGGAGTTTAGCAAGTTATAGGTGCTGGAGTCTCGAAATCATTCGAAGTCCGGGGTGAAACTGTAGAGTTTGTGGTCGAAGATCCTTATGACTTGGTGCCTAAGCCTTAATTGGTTGGGAGTCATGGGTAGATCCAGGTCATGGACTTTGGTGAGGTCGATTCCTCGACATTGCACCACAACACAAAAAAAAATTTGTGGAATAGAGGTGGGTCTGGTCTATTGGGTTGGTTGGCGTGCTAGGTTGTGAGTAGTAGCTAGGTTAAGGGAGGGAGAAGTGCAGTTTGACCAGGTTTATTGTTGAGGCGATCAAACAAAACACTTAGATTTTGGTGGAAGTTTCTGGTTGATTCACCAGGAAGGAGGCTCTTTTAATACTCAATTTTGTATGGCATTCATTCTCTCATGATAGTTATTGGACACAGCTTTGATGATTTTTCCTTAGGGTTAGGCATTACTCATTCACAACCTTTTTGAACTGCAACCTTTTTGTAACGTAATTTTGTTATCGTTTTTGTATGCTCTTTCTTTCTTTCTTACATTGCTAAGGGACAACAGTGTGTTAGGTTGGGGGTGTGATTAGTTGCCTTTGAGTGCTATTTTGAACCATTTATTATAGGTTTTGGAGTGCTTTTGTGTACTAATCATGCTAATTAACCGATTGCACATTAAGGTCCCTCTTATTTTAGTGATCGCATTTGTGGCAAATTTTGCGAGTTTTGCGAGAGCTAATTATGCCGAGAATTGTTGAGTCGATCAAACACCCGAGGAATTCAAGTCGAGCTCACCATTGCAAATCAAGATCGAAGGAAAGAAGAGCAAATTGTGAAGAAAATTGGACCTGCGGGAGTGCTTTGCCACGACCCTTGTGCATCCTGCGAGCAGCATTTCCTCTAGCCCGATTTTCCACACACGCTTTTCACGCCCGATTTTGCTCTGACTTTTGGTTTTTCCATTTTACCCACATGGCAACCTTAGATTTTGGTTTTTGTAACTTCCCTTACTGGCGAGCATATATAAGTCTCGGTTTATGAATCAAAGGATAGACTTAGTTTGGATATGCGATAGCGGAGCGAGTTTCCCATGGCTTCCCTTTTCCCTTTTTCTTTCCTTTTCTTTTCCATTTTCTCGGCGCCAAAACACTCCTGGGGATGACAACTGGGAGGATGTTGGCTAGACCTCTCTCCTTGAGAGGGCCAATTTTGTTAGCTTAAGGTGTGGAGGTAACTCACGGTTCCCCTGTTTTTAACGCCTTACGTATTTATGGTTGTTTGTGTTCTTACTTCTCACTTAGGTTAAAATCTCTTAAGCATGCTCTCTTTAATGTGTATTTGGCAAGCTTTTTGGGTTCATTGGATACTTTCACTAGATCCGTTGAGGCTCGATTAGTTGTCTCACACTTTAGTTATCGTGGAGTAGGGTTTTAGAGATGTGTTTTTCCTTTATTAGGGACATTTATGCCCATTTAAATGCTATGTTTAAAAAGGGAAAATCCTTAGGGTTTTTAGTTTAAAAGCTAAGAAATATGAAGATCGGGGTTCGGAAATGACTATATGTCATCCTCCCCGGCTAGAGAAAAAATACAGGGACGTGTGGTTACCTTAGGCAAACCGGTATTTCTTTCACTTCAGGGTTACATTTTTACATTTTCTTGTTTTAGTTTCGATCGGTGAACACCAAAACCCCCTGTTTTTTACCCCGAACCCCAATCCAAATTTAATTCCACTAGTTTGATTTCACTCAAATCATTTGTGCAGAAGAAAACCGTCCACGTATTTGAATACTGAAGCCGTTTGTCTTGCGTGGCTTGACTACGGCGATGGGAGAACAGGATATAAATTTTGTTGATTAGCTCAACCTCTTGTGCACGAATCAATGTAGCCTTCAGAAGGAAGGACACTTGGCACATGAGTAGAAGCCAAATGTCATGCTCTTAACTTGCGCATGGAATGGGTGGATGAGGATGAGGCACGGAGAACACATGGCCTAGTAATGGTCATGTGTCAAGCCTGGATTGGAAGGGGTATCCTACACCCCAAACGATTATGCTCGATGGAATAGAGGAAAAGGGAGAAAGAAAGGGAGAAAAGAAAGGAAAGAAAAGAAGGGAAAGAAAAGAAAAGATAGAGAGAAAGGAAAGGAAATGGAAAGAAGGGAAATTTATGCGGGTTAGTTTTAAAAAAAGAGGGGGAGCTGGTATGTGCCCGACAAGTGAGATATACTCACCTTGGCTAGTTTTGCTTTAGAGCCATTCAATGGCCATATTGTAGCTCTAGCTAGAGAACTATTTCAAAAGCAGTTTGGTCAAGCTACTTATGTGAGGACCGGTTTTACTACGGTTCTTTCCTGGTAATCGAAAGCATAGTTGGGCAGGTTATGCTTATTTGGAAAACTATGGACTAACCATAGTTCATATGTTCTGGAAAATGTGGGCTGGAAATAGCTTGCACTTGTTGGAAAAATAGGTTGTTTATGCTGTTTTTCCTGGGTTGTGAAAGAAAAAAAAATCCATAATTGTTGGATATTTGGTGTGCTTGAGGACGGTTTTAAGTTGCTCTTGTGTCGAAACACGAGTTTGGAGCAATTATGCTTGCTAGAAAACTATGGACTAACCATAGTTCATATGTGCTAGAAAATGTGAAATTTGGAAATAGCTTGCACTTAACGGAAAAAATAAGGTTGTTTATGTTGTTTTCTGGTTGTAATGAAAAAAAAAAATCGATTTCTTTGGATGAATAACATGTTGTTATATGTATGTTTGAAATATGAATATGGATTGTGTATAGGTAGAAGTACATATCTGAGTAGATGTGATTGCCGTGTTTTGGTATGAAACATGATTTTTAGAATATTCCATGTGTTCCTTTGTATACATGTAATATACTTAAATAGTCTGAGTAGCATTAACATTCATGTGCGAGACATTGCGTGAGAGTTGGGTGTGAGTGCATGAAATGAAACGGGCAACCCACAGTTTTATTCGGAGGGTTGTCCTAACTGATATTTCTCGGAGTATGTCCACTACAAATTATATTGGAGGATTGTCCACAATATTTCGGAGCATGTCCGATAAACTATATTTGGAGGGTTGTCAATATATCACGATTCGAAGAATTAATCGATGAGTTTAAAAATCTTTTGTTTTGAAAAAGCATATTTCATACATGGAAAATGCATGTGTGAGGGAGTCTGTGAGGATTCGAGACATGGGGCATGGCATGTAGACATTCATGTAGAAATATGCAGATTTTTATTGAATGTGTGTGGATGTGTGACTATGGCATTGCATGTGCACTTAGGTGGGGAGTAGCCCTTGTAGGATATTTTCTCTACTGGGCATCGCTCACACCCTGGATTATGGGAAAAATGTTTCAGTCTTGGATGCACAGGAGGTGGAGACATTTGAAAGTCTAGTGAGGAAGAAAGGCAAGATTTGAAACATTATGCGGTTTTGTAGTGATACGGACAAAACATCTAGTTTGATTTTGTAAATTGAGGAGTTTTTTAATAAAAACCTTTTTTTGAACTTGTTTAGTTCAGTGTTAATGGTTTCCCATAATTTAGAATGTATGTAAAAGGTTGATAAATGCAGAAAAAAAAATGAAATGACAAATGGCCCGGGTGAAGTTGGAAGTCACGTGGCTGAGAAGGAAACTACTTGCCCATTTCGGGGTTTGTGTTCTGACAGAGAGTTCTCTGTCGCCATGCAGAGTGGCCGGGATCTGTCGACATTGGCCTTAGGTGTTACGACATGGTCCTCGAGCCGACATGCACCCGACACGCGGTGGCTTATGCGGCCAGGCTACGCCGCGACGAAGGATCTGGGTTGTTTTTTAGCACTGTTCACAAATGTTTTTTTAAAAAAAAAAGACCCCTAGGATTTGGGGCGTCACAATATCATGCGGATTAGCGGTATGAAACAACGAACTCTCGAGAAAATCTGAGAAGCAATTGCTTGGTCTATAGAAGATTTGAAAGAATGAACTTTCTATTTGCATGCCTGAATCCTTTTAGATGATAATCTGAAGACCTTTATTGAACATTAAGAAAATGAATCCGATGTGGATTTTCAAAAGAAGTAGAAATGGCTAAATCTGAGCTTCATATATCACGATCTCAAACTGACCCTTGGGTGAGCGATTCATGTGGTTGAAGGGTGGATTGTTATGTCGAAATAGAAAGGAAAAGAATAAATTTGATTCCCTCTGAGAACTACGATAGGATGGGGAGTGTGTGTAATTCTGAAACTACAACAATGCTACCGAAAGGTCACATTTATCCTCTACCTTTCATTGACTAAATGTTGAACGGGGTAGTAGGACACCGAATTCTTGTTTTTCTTGATGGATATTATAGTTATAATAGATTGCTATAGCCCTGAGGTAGAGTGAAGACTACATTTACTTGTCCTTATGGCCCTTTTTGCTTTGAGAAGGATGCCATTTGGATTTATGTAATGCTCACGCCCGCTGCAGATGTATGATATCTATGTTTTTAGATTTGTGAAGGCTGCTTGAAAGTCTTCATGGATGACTTCTCAGTGTATGGATCCAGTTTTGAGAAATGTCAGAAAATTTGGAAAGCGGTAACCCAGTGTCAGACAAGAATTTAGCCTTAAATTGGGAAAAATGCTATTTCATGGTAACATAGGGTGTGTCTTAGGGCACTTAGATTTACACTTGATTGGAGTTTCGTAGACAACCAGGGTTTTATCATAAACGCTCTCCTGCCACCTCTGATAGTCAAAGGGATAAAGTTTTCTAAGACATTTGGTTTATAGGAAATTCATAAAGGATTTCTCAAAGAAATCTCTAGACCATTATACAGCTAACTGGAAAAGTTCAAGATTTGATTTTGATGAATCATGCAAAGTGCATTTGATAAAAATTAAATCTAGGTTGATTCTGACCCTCATCATGGTAACACCTGATTGGAACAAGGAGTTCGAAATTATGTGTGATGCTAGTGACTATGCAATGGGAGCTGTATTGGGACAGAGAACTGAGAAGATGTGTAAGGCCATATACTATGCCAGCAAGACCTTCAATGAGGCAAAAGAGAATTACTCTACAATTGAAAAAGAGATGTTGGCAATGGTGTTTGCTTGTGAAAAATTCAGGCCTTACATATTGGGGTCCCATGTTATAATACACATTGATCATGCTGCAATTAGATATCTGATGGCAAAGAAGATGCCAAACGAGGCGATAAGATGGGTATTATTCTTTGCAGGATTTGATCTAGAAATTAAAGACAAGAAGGGTAGTGATAATGTGATAGCTGATCACTTGTCTAGATTGGAAAAAACTACTGAAGAAGAAAAGGGAATTGAAATAGCAAAAATTTCTTGATGAGTAGTTGTTTTTATTATCAGTCCAAACACCTTAGTATCTTAGATGTGTGAATTACGCCTTTGTGAAATTATGCCATATGGTGGCCCTGACGGTAGAAAGAAAGTTAGTTGAGAGAACCAATGTGATTACCGCATTTGGGATGATCCAGCTGCTTTTTAGAAGAAGAAGCGAGATGTGAGATTATGGGGAAATGTGTGAGAGAAAGCAGAACAAGGAGGAAATTATTGATAAATGTCATGCATCACCATGGAGGGACATTTTACCCAAAAGATAGAACAACCCATAAAATTTTTCCAATCAAGTTTTTATTGGCCTATTCTATTCAAAGACTGTTTTGAATGGGTGAAACACTGTGATAAATGTCAGAGAATGGGCAACATAAGCAAAAGAAATGAGATGCCCCTACACGGAATCCTGGTGTGTAGATTTTTAATGTGTGGGGATAGACTTCATGGGACCTTTCCCATCATCTTTTGGAAATCTATACATTCTCCGAGTTATGGATTATGTATTCAAATAGGTGGAAGCTATAGCTTGTCCCAAAAATGATGCCAACATAGTAGGTACAGGTTTTTCTGAAAAATATTTTGAAAGCGATTTGAGCCTAGAACAATCATTAGTGATGAGGGAAGCCATTTTTCAAATAAAGTTTTTGCAAAACTCATGAGCAGATATGGAATTAGACATGTAATAGGATTGTCTTATCATCCTCAGTTAAATGGGAAAGCAGAAATTTCCAATAAGGAGATAAAGCTAGATGATGCATTGTGGGCTTATATAACTGCTTACAAAACTCCCATTGGAATGTCCCATGCTGGTGTGTTGGAAAACCTTGTGTCCCTACAGGTGGAATACAAAGCCATGACCATCAGGCGAGATTATGACTTTCAGTGCGAAGAAGAAAGATTACTCGAATGAATGGCGGAAGAGTTGAGGAGTGAAGCTTATGATAATGCAGGAATCTACAAAGATAAGACAAAGAGTGGCATGATGGAAGATTTTGAGGAAGGAATTCAAGCGGGAGAGACAAGATCCTGGCTATACAATTCAAGCTCAAGAGTTGTTTCGAAAGCGGGAGTCGAGATGGAGTGGTCTCTACACAATAGTAGCAATTACACCCTTTGGAGCAGTGACACTGAAAACTGATTCTAGAAGTGAGTTTAAAGTGAATGGTCAGATATTGAAGCATTACCTTGGAGGGAACATAAATTAAGATTGACCCAGATTTGAAAGAGATGGAAGAATTTTGCTAAAAAGAAAACATTTTGCAGAAAATGTCTAGCTAAAGACATTAAACATAAGCAGCTCCTTGGGAGGCAACCCAAGAAATTTTTAATTTTCATAGTTAACTTGATTTTGTTAAAATTTGTGTGTTTGAAGTTTAGTTTTAATTTTGTTTGAAATTTTATTTGTTGTTTTTGCTGATTTTTAGGGACAATGAAGTTGAATTAGAAATAGATTTTATTAAACACGCTCGCTCAAGCCAGATTATACGAAAGTGCTCTGAGAATATTTCATTTCTCTAACTTGTTCTTTAATGATAATGCATAGTTGAAGTTTAGGGGAATGTATTTTATAGAGTAGAAAATGAATAGTAGCTTTGTTGTTCTCATTCTTTGAATACTTTGAATATCATCCTGTTAAATTATGTTAAAAGAAGAAATGAGATAAGTTATTCATACTTTAATTAAGATTCTTTGATGATTAGATGTGCTTTCACAAGTATGTTCTGATTGGTATGAATGAATGCACATTGTTTTGAATGTTACTTGATTGAAATATGTGATTTGTGAAATTATGAGGAAAAGCTTTCAATGTCGCGACATTATTTTACTTAAACTAAAGGCTTTATATGTTGCGACATTAACTTTCTATGTCGCGACCAAGTGGGTCTAAACTTTGATGCTTAACGAAAGTGTTTGTAAACATTATCTCTTTATGTCGCTACATAAGTATACTTGAACCTCACATTTTTATGTCACGACATTCTTGCTCTATCATGACAAAGGGCCAGCGTGTATAAATGGATTCTTGAAAATGTCGACATTATTTCTCTATGTCTCGACATAAAAGATTTAAAAGGAATAAACCCTAGGTTAGTTTTGTTGCGACATTTAATGAAGAGCCTGACAAAAAAATTGGCCCATAAATGGATAATTTTGAAATGCAAAAAGGCCACCTTCATCATAAACCAACAAACCACTCATCTTCAGTCACAAAATCTCTCTTTTTCCCTTTTGAAAACCATAGGTCCCAAACTTATTGACCGTATGCGGCCGTCACCTTGTTCCCCAGCTTTGAGCAAAGGAATGATGGAAGAATGCAGCTAGGAGGGAAGGGTAGTGTAAACTGATGGGAGCATTGCATAATTAAGAAAGGCCAGCGAGACGGGTGAAACTGACAGTAGAAGAAATCGAGAAAGAAAAGGAATTTGAAGGCGAAGGCTGAGCAAATGGAGGAAAAAGCAAGTGATCTAGTTTCAGAGCGAGCCTATTTCGCTTGGAGGGACAAGTTGCAGCATAGGGACTTCATTGGCGAAAGAGGTTTCAACAGGTTAATATCACCATTCCAAGAAATTAGTGAGAAGAGAGGATGGCACCTCTTCTGTGAGCACAAGGCTCTTGGATTTGTAGATGTGGTGAAGGAATTCTACGTAAACATGGTGGGGATGAAGGAAAAGATTGTGTATGTAAAAGGAAAATGGATATCGTTCAACAGGGATAATATCGACCAAACTTTCAATCTGAACGAGAGAAAGAATGGTTTGAAGTTCAAGAAACTAGTAAAAGAACCAGATTTTCAGAAGATTGTTGAATTGCTGATTGATAGGAAGGGGAAATGGAATGCCACGAGGAAAAATCCCCATGAGTCCATTGCACGAGGATCATTGATTGAACAGGCCAAGGTATGGTTTTATTTCATTTGCTCAGTCATTTTACCTTCGAAACATTTGAGTACAGTCAGGGAGAATGAAGTAATACTTTTGTATGCCATCTTAAAAGAATATAAATTCAGCGTTGGAAAAATAATAGAAAACTCGATTTTGAGTTATTATAGAGGTAGTTACAGGGGACTAGTACCTCATCCAGCACTAATCACTAGGTTGTGCATTCTTGGCGGTGTGGAAGGAGATTGGGAAAAAGAAGAGACTTATCCTAAGACCTCACCCCTGACATTGACAGGAATAATTAAGGGGCCTAAGAACAAAGGCAAGGAAAAAGAAGCATAAATTAGAATAGAGGAGAGAGATAACATAGAAATAAATCAAATTCAATTTGATAGTGCTGACTAAGAGCTTGACAGAGGTAGCGGTTTGAGCCCCATTTTGTGAGTATCCCAGTTTAAGACAAATCCATCAAAAACGAGCTAAAAGCTCGGAAGCGTCATGGTAGCAACACGAGAATTGATGGAAATCTTGAGCTATGAGGCGAAATACGAGATGGACAAAGCATTTGAAAATCGACTCAGTGGGATGAGTACATGGATGCAGAGCTAAGAAGAAGAGATCATAATTTAGAGGAAGCACTCAGACAGAGAGATGAAGAGTAGAAGAGCAAACTGGAAGCCAGGGAAAAAGAACTGAGTGAAGAACTCAGGGCAAGGGAAGAGGCTTTTCTTTCAGATCAACTGAGGAGGGACAGTGAGCTGCTGAAGATCATGAAGAACAGAGAGGATGCTATGGAGCAGAACATGCTGCAAAAGGCAGATGCCTTCTATTACTAGTATAAAGAACATCAGAAGGAAATAAGGCTCCTCGTAGAGCAAGAAAGGGACAAAGAAATGGAAGCAACCTGGCTATAGGGAGAAATTATGGACCAGGAGAGGGTTAGATCGATCAACGAAAGGAATTTGATCAAAATGTACTCACGCTCAAGGTAGGTTGAGGGAACCACACAAAATCTAAAATGAGAGACAAAATGTCTTATTAAACAAATGGCTCTTTGATGGGTAGTACGCATTCAACGGAGCGGGAAGGTAGCAGGTCAGTGCAAAGTTCAAATCCACAAGATTCTCCCATACACTTGGCATTTGGTTACAAGTTTGAATCAATGAATCTAAACCATCCCCATAGGCATGATAGAAGAAGGAAATAACCGCCCTATTATCGCTTCCCTCATTCTTTGTAACCAACTAGAAACTTAAATGAAAAATCCTTTGCAAAACTTGGTGTCCACTCTCATTTTGAATTTCTTTTATGGCTATTTTATATTTCTTTCCTTGAATTTAAATAACTAGAATTTGATGACTTTTAGTGTATAGTTTTGCTGAATAATAGAGAAACTAGCTTTCCTAGGTTGATTTGCTGAATAGCTGTGAATAGTTTGGTAGAATTTGAAAGATGATGGAAGTGAAGTGTTGTTGTGATAAATTTCTCTGAATTGAATGGTTTGATTAAATAAGCTTTGAACTTGTCAAATAGGATAGCAACATATCTAGGAACCAAACAATAATTTGATAGATGAATTGGGGTAGGATGAAATGAATTGAAAAAGGAAAGTTGTAAGGATATTAATGAATGTGTTGAACTTCAAGAATAAGGAAGATTGCAATAAATTGATGGAACAAATAAGACCTATGATTTTGTTTTTGTAATCGGTTTAGTTATTATGAATCCTGATAAACACTACACATAGTCAAAAGTATCTTTGAAACAAATTGTGCTAAGATTAGGGACATCTTCTAGGATCTACCACAGTTAAATCTCCAAATGTCCTAGAACTTGTTAGATTATTAGTCAAGGCGAAATCCTAAGCAATACCACTAACAGGAAATGATATAGGCCATTCTTGGAAGATTGGGCATTTCAAAGCCTACCCTTATAATATGCATAAGCATACACATTGAGTTATATTTGAGCGATAGTCAATTTCATCATAAACCAGCAAATGAAAATCCTAGATCCTCCCTTAAACATAATCATACAGTAAAGAACTCTTATTTGCCCAGATTACATGACAAATACATCAATGATAGAAGAGGACAAGTTTGGGGGGATATTATTTCAAATTACGAAGAAGGATAAGAAGGGTCGAGCAAGGAACATCAATTGAGATGAGGAAAGATGAAAAGAATGAAAAGAAAAGTATCAAGGTGGAATAAGTTTGGTCTTATAGCCTTCCTCCCTTAAACAATTAAGTTCTTAGGGGTGTTTTAACACCTGGTACCCTAATGCCAACTAGTGTGGGAGTTGTTGATCCAAAGTTCATTAAGAGTGGTAGAAAGCTTAAAAAGGCAAAACATTGCACTATTCCATAAACCTTGATAAAAGATGAAAAGTGAAAAAGCTTCGAAGACGAGGAGGAGAATTTATAGTCTGAGTGTGGTCAAGAAAAATACCACAATAGAGAGTATGCAGAAAGATGCACCAAACCAAATGTGGAGCTTAGAGAGTTGACATCAGTGGAAAAATCAAGGATGCATAATGAAGGCAAGTATGTTAAGTTGTAAGTGAAATCTGGGTAAAATTAAGCCTAAATTGTCAGTATCTGCCCAATTACCTAAGCCACTCATTATAGGCCTAAAGACCTAATTGATTCTTAAGGTGGTAACAATAGCACATTAGTGAAGTGTACTTGACTAACAAGCATATGGGATTTTAAAGAATAAAGGAGAAGTATGCTATCTGAGTATTATCCCAGAAGATTAACTAATCCGCCAAGGAAGAAGAGAGAAGACCAGCATACACTCACAAATCAGGGTTGAATAATTGAATTGTTAATACTATAGAAATTATTTGGCTGTTTAGTGAACTTAATTGAAAATCTTCCTGATTCTAGATTGGAAACATATTTAGAAATAATTTGACAACTAACTTATGTTTTCATAGATTGTGATTCAACAAAAAAAATGTCATTGTTAAAAATAAAAGCTAAATTATTTGAGAGCGAAACAAAATTTTCTTTTTCTTTGTTTGAGGACAAGCAAAACTTTAAGTTTAGGGGAATTTGATGAGTCCTAAACTCATTTATTTTAAATCCATTTTTCTGGCATATTTCTAGAAGTTTATGATTCATTTTGGTGCTGAATTATGGAATATTCACCCACTTTGTGTTTTGCAAGTTTTAAATGAAAAAGAGACAATTCCAACAAGAAAAGCAGAAAAATTGGCCAAGACATAAATGTCGCAACATAATCTCAATCAGAACCCGGCGAAGCTATGTATAATGTAATTGCATTATGTCGCAACAAAGATCAAGTTGAACTAAAGCAAGAAGACAAAACTTTGTCGCGACATCTCATAACTCTGTCGCGACATTGATAAAAGAAAATGGCAATGGAACTCATGTCGCGACATTTCAAAACTCTGTTGCAACATAAAGAACTAAAGATGGCAGAAAAGCTTTGTCGCGACAAAAGACAACTATGTCGTGACACAAAATCCAGAGTCAGCATTTAAGGGCAAGAAGACCTTGTTGCAACAAAGAAGTTTTATGTCGCGACAAACACAACATATGGTTGAGGTGAACTATGTTGTGATAAAGACATCTATTGTCACGACAAAAGCTAAGAAGAATTATAAGAAGAATGTTGTGACATAGAGAATAATGTCGCGACATAATGAATCACTGAAGACAAAGAGTGTGACGCCCCAAAACCGGGGTGTCCGTTGACTACCCGTCAACCTGCGGAAAATCTATACGTCTCGTATTACGAGACACACACATGAGTAAAATGGCCACTTGGGCCTACATGTCATACTCATCCAAATACATTCAACCAATTATATTACATGGTTAAAGTTACCACATCACTCTTGCTTGAACATATATTAAAATCTGATTAATACATGTTATACCAAAAACTTCAAAGCCACAACCCGGCTTTCTTCAAAATTGGTCTCTATAACGAGCCGTCTTCTTGAACGCTCCTTGTACCTGAAATAATATTCCCTCGACAGGGTGAGCTATCGCCCAGTAGTGGAATTACCCTAAATGGGTTACTCCCGCTAGGATGCATATGTGATCACGTGTAAACCATAGCGGCTTAGGTAAATGCGTGATCTACTTGAATGTCTACATACGTTCCATGTCTTGAGTCCTCTTGTTTCCTCACACTTGCCTAAGCCATGTATGAGAAAAATATCCAGTTTTCAAAACAAAACTTGTTGTTCTGAAAATACACTACCGTTTCGGTAAAAGTAGCAGAGACTACCCTCCGGCGAATGTGTTGGAGAGCTTCCCGAAACAGTCATGGTCCTCATCCGAAATGATATGTTGGACCGTCTCGACCCGTTCTCGGAGAATCATCCATTGAAATTCCTTCGCCTTGTACTCGTTTTCTTTCGATTTTCATGCCGTGCACTCACACCATTCTGAGTTGCCCAGTTGCATATGAAGTATTATGCCATTCAACACATTCATGCTAATATATTCACATGCATATATATTAACATATTTAAAATCACGCATACAACAACATTATACAAATTCAGCAATTTACACCAACATATCAATTTTGCAGTCGACCATCACCCAATTAGCTCAGCCAGGCACTCGCACTTCATTTCAATGACCTAAACACATAATTATGTTTTATATAAATATGAAGCTACTTGTTAACACATTAAGTTCAGTATTAACATAATTTCCACACAACACAGCTATTCAATTTGACAATTTCCTTTTTCCACCGTGGGATTTTAGTTCCAAATCATACAACTACGAGACTTGTTTTAATGAATTTAAAAGCAGACAATGGAAACATCCATGTGCGGCCCTACTCACTGACATCGGTTCCACTTTGTGAAGTCGAATTCCATGGCCATTTCCGGCCTCATACACCAAAACATGATTTAATGCATAAATCCTGACTCTGAAAATGAGCAGTCGAGTGGATATCGAAATGACTCCCTAAAATTCCAACAATTTGGTCCCAGTTTTGGGACCGATCAACAAGCATTTCATTGCCGATCAACTCAATAACCATCAACAAAACACTTAAACAAGTAGGATAAAACCCCTACCTCACGGAGTTTATTGAAAACTCCCGGAACCGGTGCCCACGCATAGCCCTTGTCTTGGGGAGCAACTTTGCTTCTTGGCTAGAAGCGATCCGACGGTCCGAACACCCGGAATCCTAGAGAAAAGTTGCACCTTCTCTCTTTAAAAATCCACCATTTTTGAAATCTATATTTTATTCTCCTCCCACTGCACGTTCAGGCCGGTGGGAGAAAAACTCCTCTTTAACTTTCTCGATGCCAGCGTGTCGCTTTGTTGGTTGAGAGGATTTCTTATCCCTCAGCAACACTGAATTTTCCACCCTATGGCATCATGCCATGTGTCCACGTGGGCCCCACCTTGAGCTCAAGTTGACTGAACCTGCTCTTGACACGTGGAACCCTGTGTGCCACTCAAAATGCGCCATGTGTCCTACAGCCGCTGTTTCTGAAAAGGTGCAAGTCATTTGTCTCGGAATTTGACGAAAATCGACGTGGTAGCTAGATTTCGGGAGAAGATTCCAACGGTGAAGTCCGTTTTGTTATCCGAGATCTAGAAAAATTTTGGATTTTTACCGAAATTACGATTTTGCCATTTTTCAGAAAATTGGAATTTTCTCGGGTCTTACAATCTCCCCTCCTTTAAAAGAATTTAGATCTAGAAATTCACGCCTCTTGTATCAACCAGTGCATATGTAACCTCGCAACTCCAAGACAAGTGTCGAACATGACAACTCATTAAGGTCCCCCAGTGCTGATAACATAATGGTTATTCGACTTATCCATTAGTCGAAGAATGACATCGACCATGTCTTCTACCACCTAAGGTTCTGTGAAGCGAGAATCTTGAGATCCACGACTCACAATCTCGAAGCATCGAGCAACTCTCACCCTAGATCCTAGGGAAGAATTTCCCATACGTCTCTTTAAAGGCCTCGACCTCTAAGTCCCGAACACATCGCCTGAGGTACAACTAATGAATGAATTCGTGCATCGATTCAAAGCCTTCTCTAGTCAAGCCAGTGCTAGAAGTAGAAACATACCACTATATCAGGCTAATGCGAGCGGCTCGGTCTGCCATGAGATCCTACCTCCTGGGATAATCTTTGCCTCTGTGCCTAGATTTGGCGGCAATGGTAACCGATCTCTGCGGCCGACCCGAACTCTTGGCCTTCTGAGCCCCGTGCTCGGCTTCGACTACGCTCACAGCCACGGCACATGTGGCCGTGCGAAGCACTAGGTGGCCAGTCCCTCGACCCCATACTAGGGTGGAGGAACAAGCGTGTCTCTCTTTGTTCTCTTTGGTGGGGCTGCGTTTGAAGCACAGGATCCATATGTCTGGGGGGCGATCCCTCGCCGTATGTCGGTACAGTGGCCCGGTGGTAGCCCACGTATGCGCCCGTCGGTAGCAGCCTGGCTCGATCTGTGATGGTTGGATGGGTGTCCCATAACCTTGGGATTCTTGCCTCGGGTGGACAATCCAGTCGAGTCAGAATTTGTCGGCGGAAATGGCATCTGTCTGCCTGTGCATTGCGTCCACGTCTTGGCCTTGGTCTTGATGACCTCGGCCTGTCACAGGTATCCTTGCGGCAGATCTGTCGCTCTAGGGTTGGAAGAAGATGGATCTTCCTTCCTCTTAGTACCAACACCCATATCCTGGATGCCTCACATGTCATCTACTTCTCCCTCCGTGGTCGTAGTCGTCCTGAACCTAGAGTCCACTTCTCCTCTAAACATTGGAGGACGATGTACTTCTAAACACTGGAGGTCGTTTGACCCGCCTTGGCTCCAGCCTGCATGCGTGCGATAGTGGCTTGACCCCCTTCATCGCTACGGCTGATGGGCCTGGTGTCCAGCAGTGGTGCTGACCCCAGTACCTCGTGGATGCCCTCTGCGCTCTCATATTTAGCCATCTACCTGAGTCAAATGGCAGGTTAAATTTCAATGCAGTATCTCTAAGTCTCAAACACAGCCCTGAGACACTATTCATATATAGAAATATGAAACAATGTCCCTTTTAATTCATAAATGATGCAAGGCAATTAATTGATATATCCGTCATATTGACATCAAAAATTTTATTTGGAAAATTTCATTTTTAAAAGATTTGATTTGATTTGATTTGATTTGATTTTATTTTATTATTATCATTATTTTTTTTTAAATTTCTTGTGAGCGGTGTTCAGACGAGTGTAGTCAACGATGGTAAGCGGTCTGTTTGGGTGAAAATAGGTCAGTGCGCGGTGTGCACCTGCAGTGACCTGGCTCTGCGCGTAGTGCTCCGAGTGCGCGCGATTAACCGAGTGCGCGCGATGCGCTCGGGCCTTGCGGAGCGCTAGCCGTGAGCCGTGCCCGGCCATATCGCGAGCGCAACGCGCGCCCGTGTCCTGAGAAGCCGCTCTTGGCCCGTGTCTCGAGCTGGCAGCGCGTGTCGTGGCCTTGTGTTGCGCTCGCATAAGCGGTGTCGTGGCCGTATTAGCGACCTGGCATACTGTCTCATGCCCCTTCTAGTCACGATACAAATTTTGTATCGCGACCTAGCTCGGCGAGCGCCTTTACGTGTGCGCCACCTTTCGGTAAATGCTCATTAGCCTCACCACCGGTCAGTATCGTAGAGAGCGATATCGTGGCCTATCTCGCGACCACACCGCGACGGCCATGCGCGGCGGCGTCTTGCGATCGGCCCGATCATCTGCGCCTCTGACGTGCCGAAGCCTTCCTCTCGGTCGTGTGCGTGGCTCGGTGGCGACATCTTAGTCGATCCGCGATACATGGATTCGGTCTCGGCGGTCTGAAATGACAAGACTATGTCGCCAACAAAGAAAAAGGTCTGTCCGCGGCCAATGGCAACATGCAGCTATTGAGAAATACGTAGTGAAAAAGTATTGTGCGCCAACAAAGGTAGAAGAACCTAGAAGAATGTGTGACATAGCAAGAATTTCATGACAAAGTGAAGGAGCTAAAGGCAAAAATATATGTCGCGACGCAAGACACTCATGTCGTGACAATCAATAGACAACTTTAGTAGAATTATGTTGCGACATTGTCAAATTATGTCATGACGAGAATCTAGAAGAAAACCTGAAATTATGTGCGTGAAATTGCAAGCCTGACCGAGGCTGAGGAACATAGATGTACAAACTATATGCGGCGAAAGCAGCAAATGGGCCCGAGGCCTCTAAGATCCACAATTTCAACCTTGAAGTGCAGTCCATCATTTGAAAATCTATAAATAGAAGCATCTAGAGCACTGTGCGTAGCTTCCGCAAACCAGGAACTTCTGGCTAGCTAGAGACTCTTTTGTATATTATTTTTCTTTTCTTCAATTTGGTTTTGGCATTTGATTAGTTCTTTGGGATTGAGCAATTGATGCGGTGTGAAGTTTTGTTGGAGTTCATTGTAAAATTTTGGTTTTCATTAATGTCTGACTTAAATGGAATTTGGAAATTTTCTGGAGTTCATTTATTTTAGTTTGTTTGCAATTTCAGTGAATTTACCTGATCAGTTAGTCATTGTTATTTGTAATTCGATTTTGAAAGACTGAGCTCCCTCTAGGATTGGATCAATGTTAATTATTCTTTTCTGCTCAATTTGAAAGAATTTCATAGTTCAAAATCTTGAATTTATTTAATTGGTATTATTCTTAAATTGCTTGTTCAGAATATTAGTAGCGTATACCCAGAAAATGACTGTATCTTACTCTAATTTTCAGGAAGCCCTCTGAGTGACACAGAGATGGAAATTCTGAGTATGAATGATGCTTAGATTACTTGGGGGTATGTTAGACTAATATTATGGAACTAATAATCTGAAATTGCGATAGATCACTAACTTACTCATGGTGTGAGGATAGTTAAATGATGTATCAATTTAATTGATGAAAGGTTTCTCCTCAATCTAATGACAGGATCTTGATCCCGTGTTAGCATAAATCTAATCAAGGAGATAGAGAATTTTATCAGATTCGATGGATGAGTTAGCAATTAGATTGGAGAAGGCTTGTAATATCCTGTCTATAGGGCGAAGGAATTCTTGATCTAAGATTTAGGTGTGAAGTACTGAAAATGAAAAATGCCCAGATCTTATAAAGAAGTTTATATTCTACAAGTAACTGATTAGACTCATATATTCGAAAGGAAAATGGATCTCTAATTGGTGAAATGTATGGAGAAATCCAAACTATATTACCTTGCATCTTTGACAGGTTCAGATTTCAAACTAATGGTTGAACTATGTTATAAAACGATGCATAAATTTTTAATTGTACATTGATCTATTTCTCAGTGTTAACTTACCTAGTGAACTTTCCAATCCAAATATTTTGAATTCTTTATATATAGTTATAGAATTTTGTTTAGTTTTTGCTTTTCCTTTAGTTTAAAACCAAACTACTTTTAACTGGAATTGAATAGCGAGGATATGAGTAGATGTTAATTGATGTTTAGATTTTTCATCCATCCTCATGGGAATGATCACTGGACTTAAATATACTTTTATTACTTGTATGACCTGTGCACTTGTAGTGATCTAGACCAAAATAAATTTGTAATGGATCTCTTTAAAAAAAAAGGGGTAAACACATCTTTTTATCAAATTTAGTCAATCAAGTTTTTGGCATTCTACCTAGGGACTGAAAAAGTCTTTGGATGGAATTGTTGATTACTTTATCATATTTGGTCTATGTATAAAAAATCAATTAATCAAGTTTTTGGCGCTGTTGTCGAGGACTTTAGTTAGTCTTTGGTAGCCATGTTAGTAATTTGGTCAATCAAGCTCGTCCGCCCCATTTTCCCACCCCAGCCCAGTCACGAGACTCTTTTTCCATTTGTCAAAGAGGTTTTGTTGGATGCTTCCGCCTGGCCATTGCTCTATGGGTACCGCGGGGTTGAGTACAAGTTTATGATTTTCAGCTCATGGCAGAAGTTTTTGTATACTTTGCTGTCAAACTGCGGTCCATTATCAGTTATGATCGACTGAGGTATTCTGATTCGATAAAGATTGAATTTTTCTCTCAGTTCTTGTCTCTTGATTTCTTTTTTCATTTTCTTACTTATTGTTTGATTGGTGATGATTGGAATCGGTAATGGAACGTCGCTTCCTTTAGGGGTGGGGGATTGGTGTTGAACATTCAGATTTGCAGATTCTCAGTTATTTTGTGGGTTTGAAGACTTAATTTATATAATTGGTATTGTTCATATAATTAGCTGTTCGGAATATTAGTAGCTTGTACCCGAAAAAGGACTGTATCTTGCTCTGATTTCCAAGAGGCCCTTTAAGTGACACAGAGATGGAGATTCCTGAGAGTATGGAACGGTTGCTTGGGGGTATGTTAGACAAATATTATGGAACTAATGAACTCTAAAAAATTACTTTGATAGATCATTAATTTACTCATGGTGTGAGAATAGTTGGATGATGTATCAATTTAGTTGATCAGAGGTTTCTCCTCGGTCTGATGAAAGGATCTTGATCCCGTGTTAGCAAATATCTAATCAAGGAGATATAAAAATTTTGCTCCCGATTTGAAAGGGCAGATACCGATTACATTGGCAAGAGCTTGCATTATCACAATACATGGAAATGGCGGTCTCGATCCTAAGAAAATGGTGTGAAGTACTAAAAATGAAAAATACCAAATTCTTAGAAAGACGATTATATTCTACAAGTAACTAATTAGACCCATGTATTTTGAAGGAACATGATTCTCTAATTAGTGAAATGTATGGTGTATGGAGAAATCTAAACTATACTACATTGCTCTTGGGCGAATCCATTCAACTCTAAATGTTTAGCGCTTTCAGGAAATACAAATTCATTGTTAAATGATTATCACCATCCCTAATACCTCTCTTCATACATTTTAGACTTTAGTAGTTGTTTTCTTGATAGATCTTAGGATTAGTTTTGAATCAGTTTTTATTTCAGTTAAATTGATTTTATTCCACATCTTATTTGGTCGCCTAAATAGTGAAGAACCCTTGTATTAGAGTTATCAAATTCAATTAGAGAACCTTCAATCTCGTGGAGTACGATATCTGGACTTTTAGAGTCCGCTTTATTATGTATGACTGTGCACTTGCGGAAGGGGATGATTGTTAGTATGCGCAGTTTCAATGCAGTACACTTACTTTTTGTTTCAAATCAATTTTAGTATTTACCATTCTGCTCCCTTGGCCATATTTTCATATATATATATATATATATATATATATATATATATCAATTGGTCAACAAGTTTTTGGTGTCGTTGCCGGGGACTTTAGTTAGTCTTTGGTAGCCGTGTCGAAAAATTGGTCAACAAGTTTTTGGCGTCGTTGTCGAGGACTTTAGTTAGTCTTTGGTAGCCATGTCGGAAAATTGGTCAACAAGTTTTTGGTGATGTTGCTAAGGATTGGCGCAGTTCACTTTCTCTCATTGGAAGATGACATTTTGGAGATTTGGTGATTTGCTAATTTAGACAGTTTTTATTTTTATTTTTGGTCTCGATTTGTTTCTTAGCTAATTTTTTTTCTACTGTTAGCATTTTTGTACTCTATTTTCTTTCTTTTTCTTCTTATTTGTAGGTACTTATGGAGGAATATTCAAGAGAAGATAGACATGTCTCCATAAACTAAACATTCCTTATTCATCATTTGGACCCAAGAATTCACAATGACTCACTCATGGAACAAGGAGTATTGCCTTATAAAGGGAGTTCAAACCTCACATTTCAAGAGAAAGAAGAGTTGTTTCCTATTAAGGAGCATATTTTTATCTACATGGATGGGAACAAGAAGATGATTAGTCTTCATGAGCAAAATTTCAGATTAGATACCTTCCAAATTAACCTAATTTGCTAGTTAAACATAGAAGTTCAAATAGGACACTTAGTCCAAGCATTCAAGGAAAAATTCTCTAGGACCTCTCCTAATAAAATGAATGCATGGATACTCCTTTGAGTAGTGTGAAGAAATTTCCTATCTTGAAATTTGTGGAAGATGGTGAAAATGAGTTGGAAATTGAGAAAAAGGCACTCCTAAACAACTTAGAGAATGAAAAGTCTTTAGTGGATAAACTGAAATTTTGAAGAAAAGATAAAGTGATGGCTATTGAAAACAACGAGTGAAAGATTTGACATGATTACTTTCCCGTAGTGCGTGACAGGGCATTGAAGTGATCGAAAATTTGAAGATATTAAAGGGCCACTCTTCTCAAGCCAACAGGATTGCTTATCTTTCAAGGGAGCTCTGCCTTTCTTGTGGGAGAAAAGCAAGTTCAATCTTAACCACTTCCTTGACAGTAGAGAAAAGAACCATGTGAAAATTACGCGGCTTGCTTCCATCAAAGAATTTGCTATTTGACATTTATAGCATAAATATATTTGCATGCATCGCAAAGACTTATTTGGAAAAATTGCGGCTGAACCACATACAATTAAAGGAGATTCTAAGTTTCTTTTTCCTCTTCAAAATGCGGAAGAAATCATGTGAAGCTAAATGATTATGAAAAGAAAGTGTTGTCAGATGGATGATTGGTCGAATGGAAGCACTATTACTTTTCACAATAAGTCTAGCTTGACTCTAAAAATGGAGCAGCTTCTTGGGAGGCAACCTAACTAAGTAATAAGGATTCTATCCACTCTTTTCTCTTTTCATTTGTCTATTTTTAGTTTTTTTATTTTTTTTATGTTTTTTTTATGCTGGGATGAAAATTCCAACAGTGTTTTAACTCTGTTTGTTAGTGTTTTCAGAATAAAGTAGGTTTGAAGCTCAACATGTTGTCATGACTAGTTTGCAGGAGAAAAATATTGTATCAAGGGGTAGCATGGTCTTGTCCCTATAGGTTCCTATTCAAAATGTGGAAGTGACTAGAAAGGGGAGTTCGGTTTTCCAACTCTCTCTATTGCCCTTCTACTTTATTGCTTCCTTATGCTCATTCTTAACTGATGATTAGGATAATGTTCATCTCAAAGTTTGGGGTGTTTTATTTTGGTTGGTTTATCATATCACACCCACATGTTGCACATAATAACTTTGAGGATGAAATTTTTTGGTGGTTTTATGGATATTGACTTTGTTTGATGCTTTCCAACTTACATCTTAGTTTTGGTTCATTTTGTTAGTTAGAATTTTTGAGTTAATTGAGTTTTGCTTGGAGCAGTTGTGATGTCAATGAAGATCATAACTGAACCCTTGAGATATGGACAATATTCAAGATAATAGGACTTAATGCTTCATGAGTTATCTCTCTAACAAGCTATTTAGTCATTGGTTTCTCAAAATTCATGCACTAGGTCACTAAGTGCCCTTGAAAAGCAGTTTTTGCTTGGGTTAGAGAAGGTTTATGAGAATCCATCTATCTTTGATCTCCATAGGTTCTAGAACTTGTTCTATTATCACTTGAGGTGAAATCCTAGGCGACACAACAATTGAGAAATGATATAGGCCATCCTTGGAAAGATTGAGCCTTTTAAGCTAACCTTATTAATGTGCATATGCATATTTCTCTCGTACCAGAATTTTGAGCCTTAAGGAGCCAAAATTCTATTTATAAGAACCAAGTTTGAAGCCAATAACCTTCGTATACATCACTACCCCTCAGTAAAGAACCAAACTCACCCATAACATGAGGATTTTAACATAATTGAGAAATGTGGTGAGGAGCAAGTTTGGGGGAGTTTTTTTTCCATAGGAAGAAATAACTCCAGAATTAGTTGAAATGAGTTAAGTTGAAAATCAAGAGGTTGGTAAGGAAGGAGAAAAGAAAGAGAAAAACAGAAAAATATCAAGTGTAAAAAGAAGCAAAATAGAATAAAAGTCAGGAGGGTGACTCCTAGCCTAAGTAGCCTTCCTTCCTTAGAGTAAGTAGATTGTAAGGGGTGTCTCAACACATTGTACCCTAAGGCCAACTGGTCTGAAAGCTACAGATTAAAACTCGCTAAGGGTTGGTAAAGCTTCCAGGGGATTTTGGCATTACACCACTCTAATAACCTTAATCTTGAAGAAAAAAGGCTTCACTTGTTGTTTGCTGAAAAAATGCAGAATTTGTGTAGAAATGTGACATGGGAGTAATGGGATGAGTACGCAGGCAGATTTTGGGGTGCTTGAGAGTGTCACGAATCTTTGATAGGTAGAATCAAGATGGAGTAGGGTATCAATGCAAAAATATGTATGTTTGGGTAACTTTTAGCCTAAAATGACTACTCAACTACCCCTTACCCAAGCCTTACATTACAAGCCTATAAAGACCTACTTGATCTTAAGAGTTGTGTGTGCCTAATTAGTGGAGAGTGATAACAACAACAAGCTTATGGAACCGAAATATATTATCTTAGGAGATCCACGTACTTACCTCAATTCTCATAAACTCATCTAGCTTGCAAATTGATTGGATAGGGGAAGACCACACCCACGCTGAGAGTGAGAACCATGGTCTAAATTTTGTCTATTATAAAGTTAATTCACTATTAAAATAAATAAATTATCTTCATCATATTCTTCATATTCTTAGTGAGAGTGATGCAAGGAGACACGTATCACATACCCTTGGCAAGAAGCTTGGTCTACTCGGTTTGGTTAAATAAAACGGGTTAAATGAACTTTTCTCTTCCATTGCTTGGGGACAAGCAACTTCTTTCTTTTCTTTGCTTGAGGACAAGCAAAACTTTAAGTTTGGGGGTGTTTGATGAGTGTAAAACTCATCCATGTTTTGAGTTCATTTCACATGCTATTTTGAGTATTTTATATCCATATTCATGTAAAACTCATAACATTTCCTCTAAACTTGGTTTTGTATGACTTTTTATTGAAAGCAAGTGTTTAATAAGAAAAGATGCAAATAGTTCCAAAAAGAGAATTAACTGGATGTCTCACAGGGCGTCATGGGGAAGATGAATTTTTCTATATCATCTGGAGGATCAAATGGATTAACTCTACTCATGGTTGCATTATACATTCAAAGAGCTTTCAAACCTCACATTGCCCAAATCCGAGTTAAAATAGAGAAGTTGTGACTGACAAGTTGAAGAGAGAAGAAAAATAAGTTGTTGAGCAAAAACTATGTCGCGACAAAGCAAGGGACATAAAATTTTCGCGACAAAGGCAGCAACAAAACTTTGTCACGACAAACCCAGATTTGTTCGTAACAAAGGCAGAAACAAAACTTTGTTTTGACAAACCTAGATTTTGTCGCAACAAAGGCAGCAACAAAACTTTATCACAATAAACCTAGATTTTGTCACGACAAAGGCAGCAACAAAACTTTGTCGCGACAAACCCAGATTTTGTCGGAAACAAAGCCAAAAGCTTTGTTACCAACAAACTCGAATTTTATTTGATAAAACTAGGGACAAAACTTTGTCCACGACAAAGCCCAGAGGAAATAGAACTGTCGTGATAAGCTTTGGAATTTTGTGCGACAAAGCCAAAGACATTGTGTTAGGCATCCATAATGCTGATGTCACGACTCAAAAATGTTGATGTCGTGACTCAAGTGCTAGAAAAACCATAAAAGCCCAAAAATTGATATTTTGGACTGTTTTCAAGCTCATTTCACCCTAGGACTATCAATATTCATTTTTTTAGGTTTTTAGGGCAACGGGAAGGAGGAAGAACACCTCTCATAGGGATTCTCTCTCTAAACTGCCCATTGTTTTAATTTTTCTATAGATTTTGATTTTTAGTAGATCTTAGAGTAATTTTAAAGCAGATTTTATTTGTATTGAAGAGATTTCGGTGTTGTACATGTGAGGAGATTCGATTCATTCTTGTTGAACAAATATTGAAACTAAAATCTAGTTTCTCTCACTCCCCTTGTCTCTTGATTTCTTTCTTCATTTTCTTACTTCTTGTTTAGTGGTGATGATTGGAATCCGATGTGGAACATTAAACACCCTCTAGGGTGAGGGTGGTATTGAACATTGATTTGCAGATTCTCAATTATTTTGTGGGTTTGAAGACTGAATTTATATAATTGGCATTGTTCATATAATTAGCTGTTCGGAATATTAGTAGCTTGTACCCAGAAAAGGACTGTATCTTGCTTTGATTTCTAGAAGGCCCTTTAAGTGACACGGAGATGGAGATTCCTAAGAGTATGGAGTAGTTACTTGGGGGTATGTTAGACTAATATTGTGGAACTAATGAACTCTGAAAAATTAATTTGATAGATCATTAATTTACTCATGGTGTGAGAATAGTTGGATGATCTTGTCAATTTACAGTTGATCGAGTTTCTCCTCAATACGATGAAAGGATCTTGATCTCGTGTTGGTAGAGGGTCTAATCAAGGAGGATAGAAATTTTTATCATATTTGAAGGACAAGATACCAATTACATTGGAGAAGGCTTGCATTATCCTGTCTATGGGAGCAAGCAGTCTTCAGTCCTAAGAAAAGGGTGTGAAGTATTGAAAAGGAAAAATACCTAATTCTTAGAAAGACGATTATATTAAATGGCGATTAGACCTTATCACGGAAGGGAACATGATTCTAATTAGTGAAATGTATGGTGTATGGAGAAATTCAAACTATACTACATTGCTCTTGGACAAATCCAACATTCAACTCACAAATGTTGCACTTTCAAGGAAATGTAAATTGATTGTTAAATGATTATCACCATCCCTAGTGCCTCTCTTTATACATTTTAGGCTTTAGTAGTTGTTTGCTTAATAGATTTTAGGATTATTTTTAAGTCAATTTTTATTTAAGTTAAATTGATTTTATTCCACATCCTATTTGGTTGCCTAAATAGTGAAGAGCCATATAATCAGGTGCTCAAATTCCAATTAGGAAGGCCTTCAATCCTCGTGGAGTACGATATCGGGACTTAGAGTCCACTTTATTACTTGTATGGCCAGTGCACTTGAAGAAGGATGATTGTTAGTAATACTTTTTCGTTCAGGTTAATGAGTACACTTGCTTTGTTACAAATCGGTTTTGAGTATTTACCACACATTCACTCCCTTGTATTTTCATACACACACACACACACACACACACACACACACCACACACACACATATATATATATATATATATATATATGCTCTATATATATATATATATATATATATATATATATATATATATATACCTATCCAAATTAGTCCAACAAAGTTTTGGCGTCGTTGCCGGGGACTTTAGTTAGTCTTTGGTAGTCGTGTCGAAAAATTGGTAAAAAACCCCCTCATGAAATTTTGCTAGTATATATTATCCCTGTTGAGTGATAAGACACTTAAGATACGGCCCGTCCAGAGACCATTTATATAACTGCCAGTTTATAAAGGAAAATCGCGCCGCTTGGACCTGAACCTTGTGGGCTTCGGCTTTATTATTCGGTAGCTTTCCCAAGTTCAGATAATGCAATATAGGAGTCAGCCAAGAAGGGCTTGTTTTATCTATCTGACTTACTTGATTTGTTGCAAAAGACGATTCCAGATGGTAGTAGATGTAGATGGGGAGGGATACAGTTTTGTTTATTGGGATGGGGCCCAGGCCCATTGCTACCCAAATGTCCTGGCTCTTTCTTTGAGTCCCTTGGGATATGCTCGGCTTCAGTAGTAAAACTCCTTTGGTCGTTGCTTGACCGGGCCCATATACCTAGCCATACGTTGGTCTCGCATTTTGTATTCTCCGTTTACCTGTCCTACAACCAGTTGAGAGTCGCTGCATATGAGGAGTTTCTCTGATGATAATGATTGAGAGAGAGAGATCCCGGCTAAGATTGCTTCATACTCCATCTCATTATTGGACGTAGGGAAGTCTAGTCGTATGGCATGCTCTTCCTGTAAGACCCGAGGAATTCCAATTTCTGGAAAAATGGCAAAATCGTAATTTTGGTTACAAAAATTGTAATTTCGGTTAAAAATCTGGAATTTATTCTCTAGATCTTGGATGATAAAGCCCAGTTTTCACCGTTGGAGATAGTCTCGTGAAATCTGGTAGCACGTAAAATTTCATCGAATTAGAACTGGTCGAAATTTCACGTTTTTTGAGGCATACATGATTCGGGTCTGTAAAACGATTTTTGATGCGAAGAAAGTCACATATAACACATACTCATGTGCCATAAGTGGCATGAGTAGAGAAATGATGAAAATGAACGACCGAGATAATGCCGAATGTCAAAACTAGGAAAAGAAGGACAAAATGGTCATTTTAGAATTTGATTAAATGAGGAAAAAGATAGAATAGCAAACAGTGACTGTCTTCTTCCTTCAAAATGAAGACCAAATCGGGCGATGGGTGCGAGACAGCCATTTGGAGTTTATTTTTTAGTGAGAGGAACATCCCACTTCTCTAGATTTATGCAACGATCAAGTCGGCGGAGTCTTCGAGGGACAAGAAGGAAAGGCACTCTGCGGAGAGGGAGAAAAGCCGCGTGGGTGCCGGTTAGGGAGTTTCCTCAAACTCAGGAGATGAGGGTTTCTCCTACTTGGGTTTTATTCCTTCTTTAAGTACTTTACGAATGTTTGAGTCGAATGAGGCCGTGAGGGGCCGTTTGATCGGTCCCAAGCCTTAGGACCGAATTGATATGAATTTTTGAACACCCATTGGAGCAGTAGAAATTGTTGCCACGGTGATTGGGTTGTTAAGATTTGAAAATATGTTATTAAATCATGTATTGAGTTGAATGAGGCCGAGAAATAGCCGTGAAATGCGGAGTTCTAAAGTGAGCTAGATGAATTAATGATTTTTCGGGAATAATGCGTAGGGTTTCATATTCAAAGCAGTGTTCTCAAATATATTTTGTGTAATGTGTTTGATTAGTGGTCGAGTTAAATTGCTCGTGTTTGATCATTAGCCCAAGTAGACTAATTTTGATGTATGACGCGAGAATTTACATGACATGATTGTGTGAATTGATTGTTTTGTAAATATATGCATGTTTATATATTTACATGTGAATTAAATGTATTGGAATTGGCGTAAATGCGGGTCGTATCTTGTTGGAACACCCTAGGGTATGGGGTGAGTGCATGAGATGAGTCTAGAAAATGGTTGGAGGGTTGTCTAAAAATGTTAATTAACGGAGGTAGTCAAGCTAAAATATCAATCGTCGGAGATGGCGATTGATATACAGCCGGTGATCCCACGAATAATATCAATCGTCGGAAGGCGGCGTTGATATATATACATCGGAGGGTTGTCCACTAACAAATAAATATAATAATTCTCATACGAGACTTAGAGTGTGAGAAGTCGATGGTTCGAAGATGCACGAGAGGATGAGTTAGAGACATTCAAGTAGGATCATGCATTTGCTTGAATGTGTGTTTGTTTTGGAACGCAATTACCTTTGCACTTAGGTGGAGAAGTAGCCCATAGGGGCGATTCCACAAGTGAGCATTAGCTCACCTGTCGAGGATATTATTTTGAGTGCGGGGGGAGGCGTGCGAGGGACGGCTCGTCTTTAGGGCGGGGTTGTGAAAAGCGGGTTGTGGCTTTGATGATTTTATACATGTATTAGAATTCTCTAATTTTGATATATGTGTTGTATAAGAGTAAAATATTTGAACTCTTGTAACTATTGGATATAGTTGGATTCATAGTTGGTATGTATGATGAGTATTGTTTATGGGCCCAAGTGGCCGTTTACTCATGTTGGGATTATATTGCCTTTGTGGGACAGGTATATACGAGTTTGTATTTGGGTGAGCTCCCCGTACAAAGGAGACTACGCCCCGATCGCCGTGAAAAATGTCGGGTTGCGGAACTGCAGTATTCAGGTGGGTTGGCCGGTAGTCAGCGGATACCGAGTTTTAGGCGTCACGGTTCCGCTCCTTAGTTAGGGCTTTTAGTTGCAAGCCAACCCCAGCTCCCTTTTGGCGAGAGGCTCCGTCCACATTAAGGATCCACCAACCATTGTTATCTTGGACCACATCAAGATGGGGTAGTTACGCTTTAGAAAATCTTCAATGCTTGCGCTTTTCGGTGCAGCCGAGGTTTTATGCGAATCTAGCTCCCTTAACTAAGCTAGCCCATCGGGCCCATCCTCCCACGATAGGTCGGGCTAGTGTATGGTGTTTGCGAGGAAGATTAGTCGGCTGATAATAAGGTGTGCTGAAAGTAAAGGGGCGAGAAACATCTTGGGCTCACCCTACCGTAAGGAGCCGGTGCCACTTGTTGTAGATGGGTATATCTAGTTTCAGCTTATGCCAAAGATTTTCTTATGAAGAATATGAGTCTTTGCTTTCATTTTAGATCTTCTTTATAAATATTTAAACACTTGAGACTTCTTTCTTGCTGAGTAAAGATAGAGTGTATCTCTGTACAGGCTAGCGAGTTAAATTGGTTAATTAAGATACTATTTGATAGCCATAAGGGCTTGTCACACTCCTCATTTCAGCCGGCCCTTTTGTCTCCCTTTAGGGTGGTGAAAATTGGTTTTAATTGGTAGGTGAAGCGTGGTATAAACCACCCGAGGAAGTACACTTGACCAGGCCGATCGATTCTTTGAACCCCTTTTTGGAGTAGGAATTAAGAGTCCATTATTGTTTTGTAGTTGAAAGGTTGGCCTCAATCCTCACGAGTCGCCATGAAGCCTAAGAACTTGCCTACACTGACTCCGAACGCACATTTCAGAGGGTTGAGTTTCATGTCATGCCTTCGTAGCAGCTCAGGCTTCTTATAGGTGCTTGGCATGGTTGAAGCTTTCTTTGGATTTTACTAGCATGTCATCGATATGACACCATCAGTGCGACCCAACATTCAGAATATCTCAGTCACCAACCTTTGGTAAGTTGCCCTGGCATTCTTCAGAACAAAGGGCATCACATTATAGCAATACAACTTTCGTCTTGAGGGTGATGAAGGTCGTTTCTACGAGTCAGTAGGTGCATGGGAATCGATGATATCTAGAAGGTGTCCAGAAAGCGAAATATTCGTCCAGTACAGCGTCAATAATCTTATCTATAAGTGGCAAGGGAAGCTATCCTTTAGGCATGCTTCATTAAAAGTCGATGTAAAATCAACAATACTAGCCACTTTCTATCTTTCTTTGGAACTATTATACCCGAGTTGGCTAACCGATGAGGTACTTCCTTCACGATGGCTTTGCTTTTAATAAGTTGTCTACCTTTATGCGGATGATTTGATGGCGATCACAGGTGAAAATGCCTTAACTACGTCGCCCGAACTGGTAGGGAATATTTAGCTTGTGAGAGGCCACCATCATTAAATTCCCTCACCTTGCTGGTGAAGCGGAGACAGGAACACATCACGTTATTTAATAGCGAGGTTTGCCAACTAATATTTTCGTTACCAAATAGAGAGACACTAGCATAAATAAGCTTTACCAGAGCATCTAATTACTTTTTAGGGATCCATGGCAGCAGAAGCCCCTTTTCTTCCGCTTTGATAAGGAAGCGAACTTTGATTGCCTAGCGAGTCGATCTTCAAGAGGAGGATTTTAGTTCTCCCATTACACTCTTGTGAATAAGTTGGTAACTTTATGGCGTGATGGCTGATTGCGTAAGAATTCAGCCTACCCAACGTTAGTCAAATACGATTTGTGATTGAAGGGATGACTATCAAGTCTTGATCGGGGCCCATCCTATTATGGTTATGGGCCCCAAGTCTTCAGCGATTAGGAATAAAGCATCCACTTAGTCATTGGCCGGCCTTGGGGAGGAGCGACATCTCCCCAGTGTTGTGGTAGTACCATTGAGTTGAGAGGATCCACCTTGGCAGTTTGCACCTCCTAAAGAGGAATTTCATATGCAGCAAATGCCAGTGAACACAGCTTACAGTGTGCGTGCGGGGATCTACTAGTACCACTGTGCACATCAGGCACTAATCTGAGAGGTGAGTACGGGAGCATCATAGTAAGGCCCTGATTATCTGTTAGGGTTGATGGGAGAGGACCATAAGAGCTTCATCTATTGAAACTTTGTTTCTTCGTGTCTCCCTTTTGTGTGGATAACAGTGCTGGCTTTGGTAAACGCGGCTCTTGGGCTTCTTACGTGGCGCTTGATTGACACTAGTCTTGATTGGACCTGATACCAATTGTAGTATCTAGATCTGATATTAGGGTTGTCATGGCTCTGAGTTTTATCAGTGTTTTTATATGGCTCACCGTGATGGGTTCACTTGACACCTCTCATGGATTGCCCACTTATCAGTGAGCACCATATAAATTTTTAGGCTTGACTTTCATTGATCTCATTACTTTACATGGTCTTTATGATAATCTTACATAAGGCTGGTTCCTTTGGGAGGATCCATCTGGATCGACGGACCATTCAGAAAACTCGTAGTCATGAGATGATGGGTAATAGCCTCTCATATGAGGCGTTGGAGGAGTAAGCTACAGGGGGCTCTCTTTTCTTTTATAATTAGTCCTTTGGGATCGCTTTGGATCTTTATTATGACCTTCTAGTTTGTTTGTTTCTGGCGACCTTATTTTCTCTTGATCCGGTGGCTCCATATTGTGTGATCACCCCAGTTCACTGAGTCTTGTCTCTCAACATTACAGATCCTCTAACCCGCCTATGTAATTCTTCCATGGTTATGCGAATTAAGATGTGTGAAAAATGAGTAGATGTGTGACTTCTCTATAAAGTTTTGGAGGACAAATCACATTATATGCGACTTTATTTCGCTGGAATGACGCGAACCTCATTGTAAATCCGCAGATAGTCTCTTCTTCTGTTGAGAATGATTTGTAAGGTGATGTTTTTCTCTTTTATTCACTTGCGGGCCAAGCCATATTATAATATGAATCGCATTATATAGTTCATTGATACAGTTTATTAGTATTCAGGGAAAATATGAAACCCGAGCCAGCGGCGGCGCCGCTGTGGCACGTATATAACGAGTCGGTCATTACGGCCATTTAGTATCATCACTTGATTAAAATGAAGCATATGGTTTGTAGGGTCGGTCGGGCCATGAACTTGAGTGAGATTGAGTAACCAAACCCTGCCAGGTGGCTCGTAATCAGGATAATGTTGACTGGGGTTAAGAGGCAGCATATCATCAGGTCTCTAAATTCGTGCGATTAATTGGTATGTAAGCGTTAAATTTATTACCAAAAGCGAGGATCTGCCAGGGTAGCATGTAGTGTGACGTCGCGTGAGAACAACGGCGGGTTGATGAAATTTCTTCACTTTTACTCTCTCTTTTGGGAGATACTCTGTCGTCAGCAGTAAGTGTTTGAGACCTCTGATATGGTCCTTGTACTCTCCTATAGAAGTATTCTTACGACTGAAATTCAGGTTGAGGTACTGCAGGATAATTCATCGTCGTTCCAGGGTATTATTGATGTCGTAGAACAATGGCCCCCTTCCACTTTATATTGGAGTTACTCCAGTTATGCATGCACCTTCTCTGCCGTCTTTCGAGATAGTGACTTTTTTTTTTTTGATCTGGGCCGTAATACTAGTCATTCTTGCATCGTAAATTGCCAGGCTGACACACCGGCTCAACCAAATACATCTTGCCTTGATGCGTCTTGCTTTCTCTCCGTATCACGACCTTTGGTGGGAGGAATTGATCTTTTAATTAGGTGGTTCGTGAGTGCTCGCCGCCGCGATTGCCTCGGAGAATTAAAGTGGAATGGGGGATCGTGAGGCTCAGGTGATGAAAGGCTGCCAGTGGTAGACTTAAGAGTTAAGCTCTCATGACACATATAGCAGGACTTTACATTGGTCCAGGCGATGCCAATTGTTGTCCTTATTTGATCATCCTAACCTCTCTGGGGCATCGGTGTGTGATGAAACCTAAAAGGGTGATTAGCGACGTTGATTCAAGTAAGCCTCTCCAATGATTAAGTCGACAAAAATATAGAGAGGAAGAAGGAAGGAAGTTCGCACAATTAGATTGCACACCTCTCCTCGTAGAGGATCTTCTTGATTTATAGAAATTGTTGATGAATCTCCTCCTATCTCAGAGAATCTTATTTTTAGGGATAAATATATTTTCATGTCTCTGAGTTGATTTTCCATATCAAGGACCAGATTCTTCCTTATCAAAGATTATTCACCTCGAAGTATCAAATAGGAAATTCATGAATAAATACCTTTACTTATTCCACTTTCCGACCGTCCATGCTTGACTTTTCCATGACCCGGAGGGGCGAATGGCAGGAATTGGAACTCTAAAGCGCTGCCTTGAGGATGGCCTTTGAGACACCCAAGCTTTCATAGATGGATTTGGTTCTCTCCATCTAAGTAGTGACACAGGTTTCATGTGAGGTGGGCTTGGGCCGGCTTGCACATCGTGGACGAATGGACCATGGATGGTGGACCGGGCCTACAAGACTCATTGAGTAGTGGAGTTTAAAACCCATGGTACTCCTGAGAAAATATGAAGAAAGAGTATTGAGCTACAAGAACCGGCACTATCCTCGCTATCATAAGGAGGAACCCTTAAGATTCCTACTTCAACGTCATCGAATCGAGGGTGCTCCAAGAAGTATTGGCGGAACATGATTTTATGGCGTATTGATGGTGTTTTCTGTCAGCCGTTAGAGCCTGTACTCAGTCAGAAGCTCTTGTGTTGGCCGGTAGCCCACAAAGGGGCTGAAGGAAGTAGTGGGCCCCAGCTCAAGCAGAAATGATGATCCATCGGCATTGCCTTGCTTGTTGGCAGCTCTGGGCTGATCCCATCGACCGCAACCTTAATAGCGGGACCTTCAAACCAGGCACAACTCTGGTTGATTTCACATCGATCAGAGAATAATAAATAAAATTGAAAATATAAACAAAGAAACATCTAAGTAAGTTCGATAGATTAGGAGTGAATTAAAAGCGATGTTCATATTGACCATTAAGTTATGTATAGTCATGACCACTCTTTCTCATTTATAGGTCACATGGCAATCCATGACCATTCTTTTCTCACAAACTTTAGGTAGTATGTGGCGGCTATATCCTGGCTACATAGTATTGTGTGTTTTGAGTTGTGAGTTTTCTAGCCTCGACTAAAACATGTCACTATATATTACATTTCTTGTAGTGGGTGTTTTATTTTTGTGCGGGCTGATTTGAAACGAAAAATCATGTGCGATCGAACAAGATAACAAATCAAATTATGATCCTCGGTATATTACAAAGGTCATAGGTAATTCTAATCATTGTTATAGGATTACTATCGATTTTACATAGCTTTGAGGCTAACTATCATTGCTATTAACCTACATATTTATTTCATTATCTATGATTTTTTTAATGAGTTGGTATATGTGTTTCTATTGTTAATTTTAATCAATAACTATTTTTCTTTTTTTCACAAAAAAAGATTTGCCTCCACTTTTCCTACCATTATCCCATTTAGAATCCCCTTTCCACGGCATTCTTCTTATTATATAAGAAATTATCAACCTGCAAACATTATGAAATTTAGTTAAGGAATATTTATATTGGCTTGTAAGATAAATTAATCATGGGTGAACAATGACAGGAGAAAGTAGTGAAGTTAATTAACAACTAGAATTTAAATATAAGAAGAAACTAGAAAGGAGGTTTCACTACATGCTCACCCCACCAAAATGATGATAGCTAGAATATAGTGTTTTCTTTATATAATTTTATTATATTTATTCACATTTGGGGTTGAAGGAGGCCATGATCAAGCTGCCCATTTCACAAGTAGGGGTGCGCCTGGATTTTGATGGGGTCTGGATTGATTCTTTTTTATCTTCTTTTGAGGGGAACTAATTAAGAAAGTAAAGAAGCGTAGAGCTGACACACTTGAAAGAGTCAATTCAAAGACTCAACATTGTAAGAAAGGTTCACCTCACACACACACTTGCACAAATTTGAAAAAAGGTTTGTACAGAGTCGAATCGATTCAACTTTTCAAAGATGTTGGAGTCTAACATCTGCAAAATATCCACAATATATAAATTGAGGAAGAAATTTGCCATTTAAAAAATGAAAATTTTAAAGATCCATCCCTACTCCCTAAAACACACCAACCCTTGCAGTACAATCTATATATACTCAATCAGTTCTCCATCACAATCAGATATAAAACAATTAAAACATCCACTTTTCTGCATACTCATCTACTATTTTCGGTGGTCAATCAGAATTCCAATCACCAAATTCTAACATGGTAATATATAAACTATTCTAACTTGATTATCTAGCACTATGGCCTTCTATTGGAATTTAGTGAAAGATTCAAGGTAGCTGAGCAATATCTAGTTAGCATTTGTACATGTGATAATTATTTATATAATTATTAGCAAAAAAATTTTCATCTCAGCCTTATATTTTTCCTTAATGAAAATATATTGATAAAAAAAAAGAGTCAAGGGCTCTTAAAAAGTACACTAGAAATATACAAGAGGGGAGCAAAAGGGACAGAAAAAAAAAGACATCTAACAAAAAAGAATATTCCTAGATATAGTCCCATAAGACTTATAAAGGGAGCTTAACAAAAGAAAGTCTATATGTGTGAGTGAATCTAGCCAGGGAGAAGGAGATATATAACATATCAATATATTTTGCACACCAAATCTATATTTTGTCTTCGAATGTCCTCCTAATCTTGTTTGAAGGATTGAGCTTGTTTATAAGCGTTTCCAAAACATTTGCATCTATGCAATGATTATAGTGTATATTATTTACTCATAAAAATATATTCTTTCTTTTTACTTTTGTGATTTGAAAAAATTAAAAAAATGATTTAGTCATGTCATTATTAAAAATATGTATATATTCTTCTTTATTTTATTTATCTTACAGAAAAATTAAAAATGATTTTAGCACTTATCCCACCTTTTTTTGTAAAGTTGCCGCGCCTCTTATCATATGCCTAAATTTTCTTTAATACGGTATTGAGTCCTTTTTGCATGGAGGATTTGTTAGCCTCTTGCTTAGCACACATGAAAAGCTAATCTTTGGTATGAAGGAGGAGAGCAGCAAAATATAGGATCGGATTTGTGTCTTGATTATCAATTAGGCCAGTTCATAGTTAACTAGTTAGGCTGGGAATATGGGTCAGTGTAGCATGCGTTTTTTTAAAGGTAATTTTGGAAATTCTTAATAATGATATTAAATTAATTTAATAAAAATGGAAGAGGGGTTAAAAGGTAATTTTACGAATAATACCCTAGGTATAAATAGAAAATTCTCTTCTTCCTGATCTATTCTTGAATCGTATTCACATTCGCGATTTAGAGGCGTGAGTTAGGTCGATTTCAAGGTTGAAGAACAAACCTTTATAGATGATTTCTAACCCGTAGAGTGTTATTTCCCAGATTTATTAGTTAATTTCAAGCACATTAGAAATATTTTTGGAAAAACCCCCAAATCTAGATTGAGGTTAGATTATTATCTTTTTATTAGTTTTAATATCAAAATTTGAGTGTCTTTCTTTTCCTCTGTTTTTCTTAACAGTTTGCTTCATTTTTAGATGCTTCCCATTAACTCAATCAATTAGTTTTCAATTATTGTTGGGGTTTGCTTCTTGAGGTGTTCTAGCATGATTAGGGAGAAGGTAGTGGATTTGGAAAGGAATGTGGATTCTAGGGTTTTGGGTTACAAGATTTTTGTGGACGGCTTGCACACCTCATCGTGTCGACCTCTTGAAGAAGAAGGAAAATAAAGAACAAAAAAATGGCTGCATATGGAAGATAAACAAATAAGGGTTTGAGGTGTGATATGGAGTGGTGGTGCAAGTGGAGGTTGTTTTTCTTCTCTTTGGTTTGGAGAATTATTTATAGTGTTTGAGAGGCATCGTAAGAAAGCGATGTCTCTGAGCACTACGTAGGAGTCCATGGGCTCTTCTGCCTAGGGAAACAATAATCTCTTCTTTTTTGAATCCTGTACCTTTGAGAGTACATTTGTATGCATTTGGTAAAGAAGTAAAGTTTTTTGATATTATAATTATGAGCGTAGGATTTAATAAATAACAAAAAAAAAAAATTTAATTATCGAAATAAACTATAGTTAAAATAAGTTGTATCACGAGAATAAATTTTAAAATAAATAAAAATAATTCAATTTTATATAAAATTAGAAATTTATTATTTTTTTAAAATATATGAATATAAATAAATTACCTTTCATAAATATATGAAATAATAATAACAATAATAATTTGAATACCTAAAATTTTTAGGATTATCAAACCTATAATTTTAGATAAATAATAAAATAATTACTCCTCTGTATTTTTGTTAGTGAAAGTAGATTTCGAGGATTAGTTTTCTCCAGTTTTAAGGACTTCTTGTGAGGTAAAGGAAGTTAATCACGATTATTTAAATTCTTTTTTTAAATTCTTATATAGATATACATTATTTGAAAGCGTTTGAGTTATATCATTTAGCCATGGATGATCGGCATGTTTGCATGAAAGTATATTAAATTTTATAATATAGTTTTGACAAAATAAATGTGGAATATTATATGTTATGAAATTTGAATGAATGAAATAAATATTTGACTCTAGTTTGTTTTAGCCCTTATCATGGGTTATAATAGTTGGCTCAAGTACGCCTATCGATGGGATATAATAATTAAGCCTTTATATATTTCTTGGTGGGAAATACAATTGATTTAGACCCGACCTCTAGGGTTGGTTATAGATTACTAGTACTAGTAGTGTTTGGTTCCGTCCACATGAGGAACAATTTGAGGCTAATAACCACCCATTTGAAAGTCCACCTAAAAATTTACGGGCACCCTTCGTGTTTGATGGCGAGTAAATAAATTGTGGAATGTTTGTGAATTTGACGTGTCAAATTATTTGATCGAAACTAAATGCACTCTGATTAGAAATTTTGAATGTATTGTAAAAAAAAAAAAAAATCCTCATAGCTTTATGAAGAAATGATTGATTACAATATCTCTTTTGCAAGTGAGTTTGAAATGTTTGATCCTACGGATCGCATTAATATTCCTTATCACGTGAGCTCATTCTATTTATTGACTACTTTTCGTGCAATCTCTTAGTTCTGGGTGAGGATTTATATATGCAGTATATGGTCATCATTAGAATTCGACCAGATTTTATGGTATTTGGATTTTGTAACTATTAGTTGTGTCTATTTGGATTTTTTGGTATTTAGAAGTAACTGATATTGATCCTTCAAATTTATGTTAGATCAAAGTTTAGTTTTGGAGATTTTAAATTTTGTTCTAAAGGTTTCAATTGTTTAAGTTTTGCAATGGACAAATGGATTTCGGATAGTGGATGTTTTAGTTTCCAAATCAATATCGAGATTTGATTTGTTCCGCCATCAACAAGTACTTCGGTAATCGCGTAACTTCCGAATACAAGATAAGTATTTGGGGTCGGGCCATAATCGCGTTCTTGTGGCTCGGGCGGTGAATGACCGCTACGCCGATGCTGGCCTTAGGTTTGACATCAAGTCCGATGGGTTCCCAGCCCGACCACTCGGGAGATTTCGAGGGCCGTGCCAAGGAATTAGCACCGACAAAATCCGTGCCTATCGTCTGGCCCGACCGTCCCAGAACCCACTGGGGTTCGGGCCGGCAAAAACCCGATTGGCCTGAATTTTTTATTTTTATTTATTATTATTATTATTATTTTTAAATGTGACACACACACACACACACACACACACACACACACACACACACACACACACACACACACACACACACACACACACACACACACACACACACACACACACACACACACACACACACAATATTATATATATATATATATATATATATATATATATATATATATATATATATATATATATATATATGTGACTTATCGAGATTTTTCTAAATCTTATAAAGGACTATACCAATGAAGATGAAAATTAAGGGCATAGTGGATTTCATTTGAAACTTTGGATTTGTAGTTTTTAAGATATCATTTATTTGTCACTTTATTTTTTTAGTACTTTGAATATGAACTTGTTTATTAGTCTTGTTTATTACACTTTGACATGTTTATGATTTGATGTTTCATTTTTTATCATAAAACTTTGAACTTGATTATGGTTGGTACTTCATTAATTCTGATTATTATGTGATTGTAGTTAGTTGCTTAATAACTACTAGTTAGTTTGCTTATAAATTTATAATGATGTTTAGCATTATTACGTTTATTTATGATCTTAATATTATATTATTGTCTAGGGTCCATCATTTATGCATTAACTATTAAACACTTGTTTTGTTTTTTTTATTTGAAGTAATGAAAAATTAGATAAATTATAAGTTTTAGCATTTTTTTTAACTTTACCCGTTTAGTCTGGCAGCTCAAGATTCTGAAAGTCTGGGCTTGGCCGTCAAAAGTCGGTCTAAAAATGTAGTTAAATCGTCTACTGCTGGGCCCACAACCGAATTTCGTCACACCGTTTCCCGCTATATATATAACCAGCACTCATCTACAAATGAGGAAATTATTGTGTGGACCCCATATTTTTTGTGATCATATGTTTTCTAATCAAAAGAATAGACTTATTTTATATTTTTGAAAATCCATTTTAAAAACTGTTTGGATTAATTACTTATTTTTATTTTATTTTAAAAGGAAAAACAAAATAAGAAAGAAAATTTTAAATACGATCATAATTGGAAAAGCAAGATTTAAAAATCGAAGTTTAAGTTCGAGTCAATTTAGTTATCGTGAAGGTAAGGGTAGCCGTGACGCCCCAAACCAAGGGTCCGCTGACAACCCGCCAACCCGTCATGAAAATCTATAGACGCGAGAACCATACTCCAGTAAAATGGCCCCTTGGGCCCATACACCAACACTCATCAAAATACACCCAACTATATTCCAATAGTTCAACTCACAAAATATATATCCCAACCAAATATATTACATGGTTCAAGAGTTTTTACATTTCTTTCTTAATTCGTCATATATTAAAATTTACGCTTTTAATACATGTTATAAATTAAAACATCAACAAAGCCATTAACCCGCTTTTCTTCAAAATCGGCTCTAAAATGAGTCGCCCTTCAACGCCTCCCCGCACTAAATGATATTTCGACATGGTGAGCCTATCGGTTTCCAAGAGGGAATTTACCCTAAATGGTTTACTCCCCACCTATGCTGGCGTAATGATCCAATGTAAACACACACTCGCAAATACACGATCCTAGCTCAATGTCTACGTCCATTCCCATGTCTCGAGTCCTCACCGACCCTCACACTCTTTCAAGCCATGGGTATGAGAAAATCACCGCTTTCAAAACAAACTCGTTTGTTCTCGAAAAACACACTACCGAGTTTTGGTGAAGTATCGACTACCCCTCCGAGGCTTAATTGGTCGGGGGAACTCTCCCGAAATGGGCCATGGTCCTCATCCTAAATGATCTTTTGGACCATCTCCCAACCCAATTCTCCGGAAAATCATCCATTGAAATTCCTTTCGCAACCATGTTCGTTTTTCTTTTCATTCATGTCATGCACTCACACCTAATTTCTAGGTTACCCCGGTGCATATGAAATGCATTATGCCATTTCAACACATTCATGCTAACATATTCACATGCATATATATTAACATAATTAAATCACATACAACATGTTATGCAAATTCATTGCAATTTACGCCAATATATCAATTATGCATATATTCTCAAATTTGCACTCATACCACATGTTATCTAATTTTTTGTCAACTATCACTCCAAATCACCACTTCGAGCTCATCATAATTCCATTTAATTCGGGCTTGGCCAATATACAATTATGTTTTATATAATTGTGGCATCATGTTAACACATCAAGTTCATGCATTAACCTATTAATTTCCACCCAACCTGCTTATTCTATTTCGAATAATTTCTACGCACACCACATACATGGACGTTGTCTAATTCCATATAAAACCGACTGCTTATCAAATCCCAAAACATGCTAGCGGTCAGTCCGTGGGCAGCCCACTCATCCAACATTGGTTCCACTTTTTGAAACCGATATCAATGGCCATTTTCGACCTCATACACACCAAAACACAATTTATTGCATAATTTATAGCAAAGTTGCCCAAACAGTCCGTGGATTGTACAAAACGGGCTCCCAAAATTTCCACATTTCGGTCCCAAGTTTTGGGATCGATCAAACGGCCACCCACGGCCTCAATCAACTCAAGCATTTACAAAACACTTAAAAGGGCAAATCAGGGCAGATAAAAACTCCCTACCTCACTGAAAGCCTGGTTGCAAACTTCCCAACCGACGCCCACGCTGCAGCTCTCACCACGCAGGGAACCACTTTGCTTCGCCGAAGAAATCCGGCTCATCCGATCGAATCGGAATCCTAGAGAGAAGCCGCGACACTCTCTCACTAAAAATCCACCATTTTGAAAACTCGAACTCCTCTCCTCACCACCGCACGCCTCAACCAAAAACGGCAAGAAGCCCTTTTCTCCCTCATTGCCACATGTCATTCCACCGTCGAGAGGATTTCTTATCCACTCAACCCAACCACTACTTCTACCCAATGGCATCATGCCATGTGTCAACGTGGGCCCCACCTCGAGCCTGCGCCGATCGAACCTCAGAGCCACGCAAGGCCCTTATGTGCCTTGGCGGTGCCGCCTAAGTGTCCTACACGACGCCAAGCTTCTCGAAAACGCAAATTCGACCGTCTCAAAATTCACTAAAAATTTCATATTTTACCTAAATTACGATTTTGCCTCTTTTCGAGAAAAATTCGATTTCTGGGTTTCACATTCTCCCTTCTAAAAAGAATTTCATTCCGAATTCCACGCACATATGCATCCAACCACGTATATGTAACCTCACCCAACTCAAGACCGTGCCTGCATTTGATAAACCACTAAGGTCCCAATTACACGACAACCCGATGAAGACAACTCATTAATGTCAAGAATGACATCAACACCCAATATGTCTATCACCCTAAGGTCCAACAAGAGCGTAATCACTCCAGGATCCCTCGAATTAACATCTCGACACATCCGACCAATCCTCACCCTACATCCTAGGAAGAATTTCCCGATCATCTCTCTAAAGCGCCCTCAACCTCTAAGTTCAAACCTATCACATAAGATGCATTAATGAATGAACATGATGCATCCAATTCAAACGCCATCAGACAACAAGTGCAATGTAAAACGCATTCCTCGCTTATCCCGGGCTAGTCAACGCCACCGCCAGACTCATGAGTGCGCCTTTGCCTCCTAGACAATCTCACTCATATGCCCAGTTGGCGCGATAATGATAACATCGCCATTCGCCCAAACACCCGAACTCGTCCGAAATCCCGTGGTCGACCCCGACCGCCAACCCGTCTACGTGGGCTCGTATGTGAAGTACTGTGTGCTTCATGCACCTCGACTGACATCGGCCCCTCCGACCTACTGTGGTACGGAGAAACAAACCAGATTCGCTCCCGCCCTCACCGACCGGGACCGCACCATCCCCAAACCTCGGATCCCCCGCCTGAGGGCAATCCTCTCTCATATAACCGCCGGGCCGCAATGGTAGCACACCATCTCCGCCCATCCCGACCAAGAACCCCTAACTCGTCTCTCGCCCGATAACCGGGCTCGGAACCCTTGCGAACCAAAAGCCTTCGCTTTCTTTACCGAACTGTGGCCGATCTCCCTTCCTCTGGGGCACAACACTGTGATCCCGGGATGCTTCGCGTAACATCTACTTCCCCTCTCAGGTCGTGAGTCATCCCGACTCCTGTAGTCCACTCTCCTCTAACCACTGAGGACGATGTGCTTCTAAACGCCGGAGGTCGCTTCTCACCCACCCCGGCTCACTATTTCCGCACATTCCCCGCGATAATGGCAACTATAATCCCTACAACCTCAAGAAAGGCCCACGGGTCGTGTTTGGTGCCCTCGATCAGCACTGTGGACTCCACCCCATGTCCTCCCCCGCGACTAGCCATCTACACATGTCAAATGACAAGTTAAATTTTCAATGCAGTATCTCCAAGGCATAAACACAGCCCCGAGACACTATTCATATACAGAAAATATTTCATACACAATGTCCTTGCATTCTTAGGAAATGCAAGACAATTATTCAATATATCAAATCAAAATCAACAACCAAAAATTTTATTTTAAAAGATTTTATTTCATGTGATTTTATTTTATTTTTCGAAAAATTTCAGGAACAAGTGTTTATGAACGTTGTCCCAAATAGCTGACTCGTAAACAAAGCAAAGAATCAGTCCAAACTGTCGTAACCAGTCAAAAAGTACGCGACCCAACCTCGCACAGCCTGCGCCGCACTTCGCGCCGTGTCGCAGCTCGCCTGGGCCGCGGTCGCAAGCTCGCTGGGCCCGGCCGTAGTAGCCTCAAGGCTGTTACTGCGACGCACGCCAGGCCGTGATCGCGCCGGCCGTATCAAGAAGACACCCCGCCTGGTTAAGCCTCTTCCCGTCAATGACAAAGAATCGACAATACCGCGGACTCCATCCCTGTACCGGGTTGTCAGCTCCTGGCCACGATACAATTTATTGTATCGTGATTACGCCCTTCACCCATTCTAGCCTTCTCCTACCGCCACGATACAATCGAAAGTGCATCGCGGACACTCTCCCGCCTAACCGCACGCTCGATGCCATGCCACGATACAATGCTTTGTACCGATTCACCCTAACGACTGTGCCATAGCGCGGCGCTGGCACGGCAGTTGTCGCGCCCACTCCCTACCGTATCGTGGTCGCCGGCTAAGATCAGAGTCGTGGCCTAGTCCAACCAGACGCGCTCGAGCCCGCCTCGAATTACGCACACCTATGTCACGATACAACCAATCGTGACGTGACCTCACACAAGAAGGAAATGGGGCAAAGATCAACAGCTTCGCTTTCTCGCACTTTTCTCTTTTTTTTTTTTTTTCTAATTCATACTGGAAAAACTACCCAAAAATATATTATTATTATTATTTTTTCATTCTCTAGCAAAACCAACAAATTCTTAAAATTTATTTTATTTATTTTTTCTTCCGCTTATTAATATCAGAAACCCCCAAAAAAAATTCTCTAACACATCATTTTTCTATTTGACTGACCATTTGCCCACTTCGAACAACTTGTTCCCACACTAAGCCCTAGTGTTCAACATTATTCCTATGCTATTTACCAAGCATATAATTCACTCGAACAACTTGTTCCCACACTAAGCCCTAGTGTTCAACATTATTCCTATGCTATTTACCAAGCATATAATTCACACAATTCATAACACACAACAACTCTGCTATGCACACAATCACACATAAAACACAACAATCATCGGAGTGCACAAGGAATGCGATTCACCATGCCCATCAAGTCCCCAGTAATCATATACCTAACTTTATCGACACTGCTCTGTGTATTTATAAACCTATGCTTTGATACCAGCCGTGAAGCTTCGTATCGTGGCTAAACTTATGGATACCCAAACCCGAGCTCCCGGCGGTAATCGCCACCTGCCTCCGATACTGCTCGTGAAGCCCCAAAACCGGGGGGTCCGTTGACAACCCGTCAACCCGCGGAAAATCTATATGTCTTGTATCGCGAGACCCATACCTAAGTAAAAATGGCTCCTTAGGCCCATACACCAACACTCATCAAAATACACCCAACTATATTCCAATAGTCCAACTCACAAAATATATATCCCAACCAAATATATTACATGGTTCAAGAGTTTTTATACTTTCTAATTCAACATTTATTAAAAATTGCGCTTAATACATGTTATACCAAAAACATCAGTGTTTCAATAACTGACTTTCTTCAAAATCTACCTAAACAGCCGCTTTTTTCGAATGCTCACTGTAATTTAAATGATATTCCTCGATGGTGAGCTATTGCCCAGTAGTGGAATTACCCTAAATGGTTTACTCCCCACCTAAGTGCATATGCAATGATCCAACAAACACACACTCAAGTAAATACGATTTTGCCAATGTTCAAGAGCAGCCCATTCCCATGTTCCGAGTTATCACCGACTTCTTACACTCGCTTAAGCCATGTATGAAAATATCAAGCTAAAACAGTCTTGTTGTTCTCGAATACACTGTCGAAGCTTTATTGATTACCGAAAGCGACCAACTTAGTCGCCTATGGTCCTCATCCGAAATGATCTCGCTGGACCATCTCCCAACCCACCGAAAATCATCCATTGAAATTCATCACAACCATACCGCTTTTCTTTTTCTTTCTCATGCACTACACCTAATTTCTAGTTACCCTGCAGTATTAAGTGAAATGCATTATGCCATTTCAACACATTCATGCAATATATTCACATGCATATATATTAACATAATTAAATCACATACAACATGTTGCGTAAATTCATCGCAATTTACGCCAATATATCAATTATGCACATATTCTCAAATTTACACTCATACCACATGTTATTCAATTTTTTTGTCAACCATCACCCAAATTAGCTCACTTAAGCTCATCACAATTCCATTTCCAATGACCTACACATACAATTATGTTTTATATAATTGTGGCATCATGTTAAAACATCAAGTTCATGCATTAACCACCACTCTACTAACTCAAGCCATTCATTTTTAACAATTTCATGCACACCGCCATATGGACGTTGTCCAATTCATACAAAACCGTGACTGCTTTTAACAATCCCAAATAGAGCAAGTGGTCATCTCGTATGCCTCTACTTATCCAACATTGGTTCCACTTTTTGAAACCGATATCACCCGCCATTTTCGACCCCATACACACCAAACACAATTTATTTTTATAATTTATAGCACAAGTTGCTCAAATGGGCCCGTGGACTGTACAAAACGGTCTAAAAATTCCACATTTCTATTCCAAGTTTTGATTTCACCAAACTACCACCACTCGCCTCAATCAACTCAAGCATTTACAAAACACTTAAACAAGGGGTAAAATCAAGTAGGATAAAACCCCTACCTCACGGAGTTTGTCAAAAACTCCCGAAACTGATGCCCACGTGTAGCCCTCACCACGTAGAACCACTTTCGCTTCGCCGTAAGAACTGACAACTCACTGACTAATCCTAGAGAGAAGTCAGACACTCTCTCAATTAAAATCCACCATTTTGAAAAACTGAACTCCTCTCCTCACTCATCAGATGTCTCAACCAAAATGGAGAAGAAGCTCCTTTTTTCTCCTCATCACACATGTCATCTCCTAATCAATGAGAGGTGATTTTTATCCACTCAACCCAACCACTTTCGACTCTTCACCTGTAATGGCATCGAAGTGCCATGTCAACGTGGGCCCCACCTTGAGCCTGCTGACTGAACTCCGTAGCTTGACACGTGGCACCCTATGTGCCACTTAAGGTGCGCCAAGTATCCTACACGACGCTAAGCTTCTTCAAAACGCGGCAAATTTCGATCGTCTCTAATTCGACAAAAATCGATGTGATAATTTAGATTTCGCGATACATTCCACCTATGGAAACTGCTTGTCATCCCGTGATTCAGAAAAATTTTTATTTTTATCGAAATTACGTATTACTTTTCGAGAAAATTCGATTTTCTCGGGTTTCACAAAGAGCAAACCATAACACTTTCTAAGCCCCTTAAATCAAAGTTTCTACTAAACAAACTAGGAATAATGTGATTTGGCTAATCAATCAACTGGATACCAAAGACAAACAATAGTACACAAAGCATATCGTATATATATAAATAAATAAATAAACAAGCAAAGTCACATATAAAAATGTGCACGAGCCAGAGACCAGAAGTTTATCAATCAGAAACAATTTTGAAGGTAAATAATAAAATAAAAAATATTCACAATCAATTATATATTAAGTTATAGATTATGTCAAATTATTCATTAAAATATACATGGAAAGTCAGTTCCACCTCCAAGCTCCATTTATCTATTACATAAAAATTAACCTACAAGATTTCATTTTTATCGAATTATATAATCATATGATTGGAATTTTTGAAAATTGATTTGGAAATCAAGTTTTGAAATTAAAGGTTCCTTTAAGAAATTTTAAAATCGTAGATATTTGAATTGAGATTTAGAATTTGAAATTTGAATATTTGGGAAATTGAATCTAAGAAGTTGAGAATTTGGAAATTTGAGATTATTGCACTTGAATTTTGAAATTTGGGATTTGAAAATTTGAAATTGGGAATTTTGAAATTTGAAATTGAGAACTTGAATTTTAGAAATTGAGAATTTGGAAATTTGAAATTATGGCACTTAAATTTTGAAATTGAGGACTTGGATTTTAGAAATTGAAATTTTAAAATTTTGAAATTCATAAATTGGGATATTTATTTTTAAATTAGAGGCTTGAATTTTGGAAATTGAGAATTTGGAAATTTGGAATTGGGAATTAGAAACTTGAATTTGAAATTGGAAATTAAAATTCAGAAACGAGGATCGGAGGTTTACAAATTCGATTGGAATTTTGAAATTGGGGGCATTGTCCTTAGAATTGGAGATTTAAATTTTAGAAATTTAGGACATGAATTTTAAAACTGGCATTTAAATTTAGAAAATAAGCGGATTTGAATTTTAGAAATCGGGACTTGAATTTTGAAATTCCTGGGACTTCACTTGAAATCGAGATTATAATTTTAGAAATTTTGAGAAATTGGAAATTTAGAATTTGAATTTTAAAATTTGAGGATTAGAATAAATTAAGGGTGTGACGGTTATGTTAAGGAAAATAAATTGAATTATTAAACAACAAAATCATCAACAACCAATAAATGTGCAACAATATAATCACAAGGAAACTAAAGCAATAAGATTATAAATTAAATACAATAATAAATTAAATAGATATACAAGACAATTAATTAAAAAAAGAATTATCAACTAAAAAGAAAGTCAAAGAAACTTACCTGATAGATGAGTAGTTCCTCAGGCCGAGCTGCCTCCCAAGCCGAGATCACCTCCAAAGTCAGGATTGTCTCCCAAGCCGATACTACCTCCAAAATTATTAAAAACTTTCAAACTTTGAAACAAATTATGGCCTCCCACTTAATGTGGAGGGGTAAAGGGGGGGAAGACTCATGGTCTCCTTTAAAAAATTAAACTTAAGGGACTATGTAGAGCCTAAAATCCCATGTCTCCCAAAATTTCAATTAAGGGTGACTTAGTGTCTCCCACTTTTTATGGTCTTCCCTTCCTTCTAAACCAAGGGGGAGATGCTCCCTTTTATAGGGAAAATGAGGCATCTCTCCCTTGTCCCTTCCCACAAAGAAAATAACTTCCTGAGACTCAAAATTTGGAGGTTTATAAATATGTCTCTCTTTGGTAGGGTTTACAAGTGCGGTGAACATGAACAATGAAGTTAAACAAAAGTAAGTAAACGAAGTGAACTCTATCGAAGAACAAAGGAGATCCCCAAAAGCAAGCAACAAAAGAGAAGGTTTGAGATTCCACTCAAAGTCACAATCATGGATGAAAATACTTCCGCTTTAATTTCGACATATCTACATTTGTGATTTTACGTATACATCGTAGATATACCAACATATCAAAGATATATTAGATATATCGATATTTATAAAATTATTCAAAATTTAAAAATATATTTAATTTATATATCACAATTATTTTGAAAGTATAGAAAATGATAATATTAATTAGATTTTTTTAAAAACATTAAAATTCATTTTCAATGATTTATACAAAATAATTCATTAAACGTTAATATATTATGTCTAACTTTTTTATATTTTTATTTATATTTTAGAATATTTTAAAAACTTACTATAAATAATTTTAAAAGATTTCATTTAATAATTTTTTTTAAAATTGTTTGATATTAAAGATTTGCAACAATCGTTTTTAATTTAATTTTTTTAATCTAAACTTTAATATTAATTATTAAAAATTAATAATGTTAATTAATAAGAAAGGGTCGTCTTTTCCTATTTTTTGTAAAATTGTTGAAAAATTAATAATAATAATTATTAAGGAAGTAATACAATTAATGATATTAATTATTAAGGAAGGCATGGTAATTCATTCTCTCTTTCAATTGTTGTAAGACCCGAGAAAATCCAATTTTCTGAAAAATGGCAAAATGGTAATTTCGGTAAAAATCCAAAATTTTTCTAGATCTCGGATGATGAAACGAACTTCACCGTTGGAATCGCTTCGCGAAATCTAGCTACCACGTCAATTTCGCCACTCGAGACAATAATTTCCTATCGCCGAGCCACCGGTGTTCGTGTCAGAACGGGTTTGAGAGACATGATGTGACAAAGTCACCTAATACATTACTCTGTGACACATGTTGCAATATTAGAGAGATGATGGAAAATGAATGGCGATTGCTATGTCAAAATCAAGAAAATGGACAAGATGAGAATTATGAGAAAGCCAGGTTAATGAGAATGAGACAAAATAGCAATAGTGTTCACCTTCTTCATTTGGAGACAAATCGGCAAAACGTGCAGGAGGTGAGGTATTTGTGATTTTAGAGAGAGAAGGAGCTCATTCTCTCTAGATTTGCAGCCGTTTGGACCGTCAATTCTCGACGAAGCAAGAAGTAAAGCGGATCTACGCGACGAGGGCTACGCGCGGATTGACCGATGAGCGAGCCTCTGATAACTCCAAGAGTATGATCTTCCTACTTGTGTTATTCTTGGTTAAGAGCCACAAGTGGTCAGATGTTCTGAGGTTTGATTAGCCAGAGCTGGGTCTCAAAATATTTGAACCGGAGCGGAGAAAATCCCCATTAGTTAGGTCAGAATGCCAACCCGAGGTTTCACCGTTCATACGAATAGTGATGTGATTCGTGTAAATTTTTGCGGATGTTGAGCGATTCAAAATGTATTGGTTTAGACTGTTAACAGCCCATGTGAACTAATTCTTGGTGTTATTGATGTAAATTTAATAACATGATTTATGGGATTAATTATGTTAGTATATACATGTTTTATATATTAGCATGAGTTTGTTGGATTGCATAATGCATTCCATATGCACTGGGGCACCCTAGAATATTAGGAGTGAGTGCATGACATGAAAGAAAATAAAAAGGAAAATGTTTGTAAAAGGAATTTCGAAGGAAGATTTTCCGAAGAATTGCTTTGGAGAGTCGTCCAACATATCACTTCGGATGAGAACTAAGGACTGCTTCGAGCGTTATCCAACACCATTTCTGAGGGTAGTCCAATATATTTACCGATTCTCTGTGGTAAGTTTTCGAGAACAAAAAGCTTTTGTTTTGAAAACTCGTGATTTACTCGTGATTTGGCTAAGGCATGTGTGTGAGGGAGTCGGTGAGGACTCTGATACTGGATTAATACAGACATTCCGAGTAGGTTCAAGTGTAATTGTCGATGTGATTTTTTCCATGACATACACTTAGGTGGGAAAGAATCCCATGTAGGAAATTATCACTACTGGCTTTGTCACCCTATCGAGGGATCACTTCTATTTCGTACAAAGGAGGTATAGAGGACTACTTCTCACTTTAGAGGCCACATGAAGAAAGTCTGTCGTGGCTTTGACATTGTCATTTTGTATAACATGTATTAGAAACAGCGCTTATATATGTTTGGTAAAGAGTAATTATTAACTCCTCGAACTATTATATATAGTTGATGTATTTTTTGTGAGTATACGTAGGGCCCAAGTGTGGCCATTATTTTACTCCCCATGTGGACCCCCGTGTGGTCATTGTGAAATCGTCGGGACATGTTTTTTGTACTGGGGTGAGCTCCCTCGTGACAAAGGAGACTCTGGCCGATTTTCATGAGTGGTGTCGGGTTACCCAACATCCACGAGCATTCCACCTGGTTAATCTGTTGTCACTGCATCAAATAAGGCCACAAAATTGCATCAGAGCAGTTTATAACACCAGGAGCTTAGTGTCAATAAGTTAGGTATACGATTACCTAGACTTGATGGGCACGCAAGTTAGATCACGCATTCCTAGCACGGATGAATGAAATGTTGTGCATGATGTGTGGTTATGTGCTTGCATGCTTGATAAATAGCATAGAGAAATTAAACCTTAGGAGGTTGGAGAAATTTCGGGGCAAATAGTCCGTAATTTAATGAAAAAATGATGTGAAGAAAAAATTTTCAAGGTTTTACAGTTGTGTAAACTGGGAAAATGGATAAAATAAATTTTAATAAATTTATTTTATTTATCGGAAAATGAAATATATATATATATATTCGTGGTTTTCCAAAGAGCCGGAATGAAAAATGATGTGAGAAAAAAATTTGCTTTAAATGAAATCGATGGGCTACGCCTTTCCTATAGTGTGTGAGTCACGTATACACCAGATCGTGACACAGTGGGTAACACGCCAGACATGGGGGCGCAAGTGGATAGCAGCCGAGTCACCATGTCGTGGTTTCCTGTTAAAGAGCACTGCAGGACACCCGCTAGCGCATGTTCGCTGCCAGGAATGACACTGCAGGCCGCGCCCGCAACATGGCCGGAGGCCATACGAGCACGGCGTTTCCACGCATCACCTAATATCTGCTTCGCAAATGCTCCGCCGGTCAAGCGCTAGCTGGCGCGCACGCTGGGCACACACTGGTCGTGGTGTGCACTCCAACCCGGGGCCACTCGCACCGTTTTGAGTCACTGCTTTGACACTCGTTTTCACGAGCACTCATCCACTTAGGTTTTCCAAAAAAAAATTAAAAAATAATTTTTTTAAAATAAAATAAAAATGAGACAAATAAAAAAATTTTTGATTATAATTTCCTATATGGAATTAATTAAGCTCCTTGGTGATGGGACATAGTGTTTTCCTCAGATATGAATAGTGTCTCGAGGTCGTGATTAAGCCTTGAGATACTGTGATTAGAATTTAACTCACATTCGACATGTAGATGGCTAGTCGAGGGCAGGACGAGGGCATCCATGGGTGTCAGTCACCACCAAGATATTTGACCAATAGGCCTCGTTGGAGGTCAGAGGGATTATGGTCGCCGGCTATTGCACAGCCGGGTGCAACAGTAAATTGTGGAGGTCCGAAAATTTCAGAGGTTTAAAGGCACATCATCCCTCCGACATTCACAAGGGGAGGAGATCTACAGGCAAACCATCGGTTCACGCAGCCTATAGGCTGGGTGTTAGAGGCCATGGAGATTACCCTCCGACACAAACCGCATTAGAATTAGCCGCATTCCACCTAGAGGGTGAGGCCCAAGTATGGTGAACTAGTAAAGACCTCTAGAGACTCCAGAGAGGGGTAATGATACGGGCAGAGTTCCGTGGAGTCGTTTCACGGGTAAGTATTTTCTAGATACCGCGAGACATGCGAAAGCTCGTGGAGTTCCTAGGAGGTGAAGCTGTGGGACTAAGGATTGTGAAGGAGTATGTATTATGTTCACTGGGCCATCTGCTTTTGTCACGATCACGTACACCCGACATGGCCAAGGTCAGGAGATTCAGAACGCTAAAGTCATTCATCTCGAGGCAGATTGTAGGACTCCCTCTATAGGACATGACTCATAGCTGGGACAGCCATGACCATAGAGAGATCGAGGATGCTTCTTGGAGCACCTCGACGCAAGTGTTAGTAGCAAGAGGGAAGGAGAGTCACTCTCTTCTAGTCTCGAGAAAGAAGTGTAGGGCTTCTAAGGCACGAGATCTTCTAGATCGCGGCCATCCGCCAAGGACAGATCGGAGTTGCCGTCAGGTTGGGTGATGGTGTAAGCATTGGCCACAGCAGCCTGGACACATGAGGAGGGATTACACCCAAAGACAGTGGATCCTGTGGTTTCGAGACAAAGGCGCCCCGGCAGAAGCGCGAAGACAGAGAGGATAGCCCGCTCAAAGCCGTAGGAGCGCACGCTTCGTGGAGTTACTGGCATCTTCCGTTACACAAGTGTCTAGAGGTTAGGTTATGGGCCGAGGCAGAGGATCTAGGCCCACAGTGGACGCCAGGGTTCAGGGCTTGTCTACCCATCACACCAACACGACAGTCAATGATCAGCCACTATATAGGGCACGCTTTGCTGGCCTCCGCTTATGGCATGTTATTGATTCTGGTGCGTCGCATTCATTTAGCGCTGCATCAGTTGTGATGAGTCGGGCTTCGAGGTGGCCGAGCCGCCTCGGGAGGAGCCCTTGTATGTGAGTTCTCCTGTGTGGATTAAAAAGGGGCGATACGGATGATATGTCGCTGTCATAGCCAGAGCATCTCTGGACTCTACCTCACAAGGGACCTGAGGATCATGGACATGTCGGTTCGACGTCATCCCGGGATGGATCGCCGACAAATTAAAGCGGTCACTACCGATCTGCGGAGCTGCAGTAGGCTACCGCCTCACACGCCAGGATGGTACTCATGTTGTATTTCAAGGAGACAAGCATGTTATTTGCCTCAGATAGCGCACATTTAATCCAAGTGTCGTGATTAGCCTTGGTGGGTCAGGGTTGCAGAGCCTACCTGGGGGAGGACGAGGTGAGACCTGACTTGGGGACATGCTACCTCGAAGGGGGCCGGGAGTATGAGTGATGTTTTTCCTGATGAGCTACGGATTACCTCCGCAGAGGGTCAGAGACTCCTGCGACACCTCGGTACTTCGCCCATCTCTATGACTCCGCATAGGATGGCACCAACTGAGTTGCAGAACTCGTGAGTCCAAATGCACAGAGTTACTGGACAAGGGTTCATTGTGACCGAGCCTTCACCATGTGTAAAACCCAGAAAATTCAATTTTTCTTGGGTGTATAAAACGGTACTTCGTTGAAAACCTAAATTCTAGATCTCGGATGACAAACGGATCATTGTTAAATTGCTCGTGAAATCTAGTGACCTAGAAAAGTTTTTATCGAATTCTCGAGACAAGCCCAATATTTTACGATTTTCTATGATAAGTCCTTGCTGATTCTTAGTGACTAGATTTTTATGAAAATCTAAGTCGAAATGACTCGTTAAGTTCATATTTAAAATAAAGCGAATCAAAAAGAAATAAATTGTTTTTGCAAAAGGGACCCTAATGAAGCAATAATATGAACCATATATTCAAAATGATAATAATAATAATAATATAATAATAATAAAAGGAAAAACGGTGGGAGATAGGAGGGCGTGCCGAGGGAGAGACGATCCAGAGAGAAAAATGTTTTATTATTTTTTTTTCTCTTTGCTTCTTTCTCAGATCTACGATATTTGGACCGTAGGTTTTCGTCGGGGCTGAAGGTAAAGTTGATCTACGCGATGAGAGCTACACGTGGGCACCAAAATCTTAGAGTTTCGTCAAACTCCACGAGGTAAGGAATTTTCCTACTTGTGTTATTTCTAGCCTAAAGGCCATTTAATGGCTGTGGATTGGCTTATAGGCCGTGGAAAGGGGCCGTGAATTTCGCTTCAATTCTGATTGAGTATAGGAATTTTTAGAAATTTTCTCGATTGTTTTTGAAGACGCCTGTTTAATTTCGGACTGTTATCGCCGGATTTAAATTTCAAGACTGTTGGCCAGCCATGACAGAATTTTCGAGATTATTCAAGTGAGCCTTATATGTTGGAGGTTTGGTTTTGATTCCGGGACTGATATCTTCGGGTTTTGTAGTGTGTTTTGGTATCACAATATTCTGGTGATGAACCGTGAAGGGACCAAGAGGTGCCCTGTTTTATATGGGTCCGAGATTTGAGCCATTTTGTGTGTTATTGTTGGAAAGTGAATAATATGATTGAGTGGTTTGTGTGTCATTGTGTGACAAATAAATGACACTATAAGTTGTAAGATGATCGCGCCACACGGCCTTCGCCGGGAGGCTGGGCCAGACAAATTTGTGTCATCACTAAGCCTATGGATCGATGTGTGTCATTACCCGGTGGTAGTGACTTGTGATGTCCATATGCTTGAATTGGTATGTTTGATTTGGAATTTGTATGAACCTTAAGAAGGAATGTCTGGGAATGATGGATGAATAAATATGCATGAGTATGTATGCACATATAGTTCTTATTATATATGTAGCATGGTATGGTAATAGTAACACATAATTGGTATTTATACATGCAATTAAAACACGTATAACATGGTGTGAGTGCATATTGAGATCGGCATTGTGTTAGGGTGTTCGATGGTGCGTCGTGAGTACACGGCCAGGATCAACACTCCGCGATAGTGTTGATTAAGGCTCACATCGTGTGGACAACGCCCAAATGAGTCGTGACGTTATGAAGGAAATGAATGGCTCATCGTGATTCTACATGCACTGGGCATCCTAGAACAATAGAGTGAGTGCATGAGGGGAGCCGAGAATTGTTTGGAGGGTTGACCAACAATATTATTTTCTAAGTGTGTCCACTACAAAGATTTCGGGAGGGTCATTCATATAATATCAATCGCCTGAGTTCCGTCTTAAATTGATGCACCTGAGGGGTCGTTCCATATAATATCAATCACAGTCCTGGTCACCTCGATATACACTCCGAGGGTTGTCCACAAATAGGATTATTGAAGTCCCATTCACTATTTATATCTGGGAGGGTTGTCCACTGCTAAAAACAAATACCTTTGTTCGAAATGGTTTTCATCCGCGGCACGCATGTTCGAGGGAGTTAGTGAGAACTCCGAGGCGTACGGGTGTGGCAGAGACCAAATGGGATATCATAGTTCAGATGTAAGAGACCCGGGGTATCACCCGAAAAGTTATGTCACTAAAGTTAAGACACACACCTGGCCATGTTTTTCTATCACATGCACTCTCGAGCCGCGTGGATAGAGCTCCGGATCGACTTAGGATTTGTTGCCCATCGACACTTGTATCGGGTAATGGAGCCATGGAGGGCTCGATACTTAGGTCATTGGTAATACCAAAGGATAATGCCACGCCTGGCTGATACATGTGAGACGAGCCTAGAGGACTCTGATATACACTAACGAAGATACAGTGATGGAGCCGATTTGAGAGTTCTGCATGGGGCATGGTGAGTCTAGTCCCATTCATGGCATGTAGACATTTCAGTAGACATGGGCATGTTGCACTTGGATGTGTGTTTGATTATGCTACTCATTGCTCAGGCACTTAGGCCGTGGAGTAGCCCTTATGCAGAGATTATCACACGGCTACTAATTCTGCCGTGGGACCCCCTTTCAGTACAAATAAAGGTACTACCGACCGCATTCTCGGACTCATTATTATGAAGAAAGCTCGACTGCGGGTTTTGATTTTGTATAACATGTATTAGAATGTTACAATTTTAATATATGCTCGTATAAAGAGTAATTTATTAACTCGAACTAGCTATGATAACATGTATTCGGGGATATACTCAGAGTATTGACTAGGCCCATGGCCATTATATTACTCCGCATTTAGACTATGTCATTGCGAACCTGCTTAGACAGGTTTTGTATTTGGGTAGAGCTCCTCGTACAAAGGAGACTGGCTGTCCGATTTTCGTGAATGTCGGGTAGGTTACCCAATATCCACGAGTATTCCGCGGCCGACTGAAACATGCCAACTAGACACCTAAGCTGGGGGTGTCAATCGCACTGCATCGAGCATGTGCATACTGTACTAGGGCTTGAGGGACATGGGCTTAAAGCATGGCTATTATGTGAAATTGACATACCAACATCGCATGGCATCGAGTTAAAATACTATCATATCAGGAGTTCACGGATTCGTTTAGACCATCGCATGCATGGTGTGTGTTTCGTGGTTTGTGTTCTGACATGTGTTCCATGCTCGTGATCAAAAGCAGCGCTACCAAGGTGGAAAAATCATACACACCAGATGATGTATATGAAATGATTGTGTGTTATTGCATGAAAAATTATATGTACGGAAGAAGGAATGAAGATAGGAGCAAAGTGAAATGCTAAGGTTAGAAACCATAACTTAGGTTCTAAATGAAATGAACTCCGAAAAGTGTTAAATTTTAATAAATAAATAAAAGGGAGTGGTCGCAAGCAGCACCACTTTCAGCTATGAAGGGGTCGTGGGCTTCATGGTCTAAGTCTAATAGTACTGGAAAATGTGCATTGAATAGTTGTGACCGGCGAGATTAAATAAAGTTTGCTGCCATTTGACATGTGTAGATGGCAGCCGAGGCCGAGGACGTAGAGGCTCGCCCACGAGGTGCCAGCCGGGCACCACCCAAGATTCACTGCCAGGCCTTGGCCGGGAAGAGTCATCAGAATACGCCATTGCATAAAGCAAGGCAGTCGGTAGTCGTGGAGGTCCGAGTAACCCCACGTATTTAAGTCACATCATCCTCCGACATTTACGGGGAGGGATCCCATGCGGCGCACTTGGTTTCAAAGAGAGATTGAGAATGTATCGGAGGCTATGGATATTACCTCCGATACCAAGATCCGCTAGCCGTTGCCCAAATGCAGAGGGTGAAAGCCCTGAAGGCAGGTGACTAGGTTAAGACCTCAGATTTAGAGGCAAATGACTTGGGCAGAGTTCTATGGGCTCTTTATGAGCAAGTATTTTCCTACCATCAAGCAGATGCATGCCAAGGCCCAAGAGTTCTAGCCGAAAGGTGGAACGATGATACAGGATGTGGAGTACATGGTCGATTCATCGAGCTGGCATCGCTTTGGTGATAAACTATGGCCAGCAAATATGGCCAAGGTCAGAGATTCTGCAGAATGGATCAAGTTGTCCATTCTAAAGATCATAGCCTCGCCTACAAGACATGGACTCTATGGTCTGGACGTACTCCGCCATAGAGAGAGAGATGGATGACGACAAGGCATTTCCGAGATGCGAAAAGCCGGGCAAAGAGAAAGGAGGATCACTCTCTTCGAAGCCTGGGCTCCAGAGGTTATGCCCCGGAAGCCATTGTATGGAAAAATTCCCTCCCATAGGATCTGCAGTGGCAGAGTCGGGTCAGGCGGTAGACATATCTGCCTTGATGTCATTCTCGACACGATGAGCTCGGGACAACCCATCCCGGTCATGATCGTGACTCGAGGCGTTATCATACCCGGCACTCCGTATTGACACTCAGCAAGAAATTCACGCCATCGCGACAAAATTACCGACGATTAAATTTCGCTTGCACTACCGGATGGAATATCGATTTAACAAAACACATAATATTTTTCCACATTTTGCTACCATTTACCGACTTTACCTATAAAAATTACCGACGAGCAAAATTGTGAGGTACTGCGTCGTATGTAGGCTGCCAACTTTTAGGTACCATTTAATTACGTAATACCTACGTAAAATGCCACTTAAGTGTTCGTAGGTACTCTTCTGTCAGAAGGGTAGGTGCCAACTTAGTACCATTTACCTAATAAAATACCTACTTAAAAATTACCGATTTTAAAGTGTTCCGTAGGTAATTTTAGCACTGTATGTAGGCGCCAACTTTTAGGTACCATTTACCTATTAATACCTACTTAAAATTACCGACTAAGTGTTCCTGTGAGGTAAATATATTATTTATATTATTAAAATTAATAATATATATATATATAGTATATATATATATATATATATATATATATATATATATATATATATATATATATATATATATATATATATATGTGCAAATAAAATTAAAATCATATAATATTTATCTTTGATACTTTTTTGAAATATTTATCTTTAATACTTGATATATTATTAAATATAAGTGTAATTATAATATTTTTTAAATTTTATAAAATGAAATAATTTTAATGTTTAAACTCTAATATATCCAAAAAGCACTAAAATTAATTATTTTATTCTAAATCTCAATATATATATATATATATATATATATATATGAGTATATATATATATATAGGTGTATATATATATATATATATATGTATGCTTATTTTGCAATTAATATAACAAGTTAAGGGAATGATATATATAATATTTCACTTTGATCAATATTTGTCATTGTTGCCTAGGATCCTCCATGTTTTCCCAAGTTCAAGGTCCGGAGTTCAAAACCTCAATGCATTTTTCTTGATTTTGGTACACTAATAGCAATCCCACATCTACATACAAAAACCAAGGTCTTTATAAACAACATCCACACATATATGGATGCATAAATTGATCCAATGAGGCCTCAACTCAAAATAATGTGTGGGACTTTGAGCATTTCAGGCTTAGGCTTATTATGACACTGGGGTGATCGGACCCAATTTGGCTGGACCCATAAGTGTCAAATATCTGGCCCGGGATCTCCAACAACAAAACCGTCAGTCAGCGTCAGATGGTTCAACCGCCGTCTAGGCTAGCTTGATTCCCGCTCGTGTCCTGCTCTAAGGGAACCGACCTGAAAAGTTCACCGGCCGACCGCTTGACGAAAATACCTACAAAGCATATTTGTAACAAATTACCGATGAACGCCTAAGTGGAAAAGCAGCAAGCTGCCAATTATCGACGACACCTACAACTCACCAACAAAATACCAACGGACTTTCCGTAGGTAAATTACCGACAGATTACCTACGAAATTTTATTGGTATTTCGTCCTCATTTTGTAGATTTCCCTCAACTTTACCTATCACTTTTCCACAATTTACCGACGGAATTTCTGTAGGTAATTTACCTACGGATTGATTTTCCGTCGGTAATTTATTTACCTACGCCACAACAACCTACGAAATATAGTTGTCGGTATTCCATAGGTAAATTTAATTACTGACGGAATTTTTTATATTACCTACAGAATTTTCCGTGAGGTAAAATCTCGTCACTGTCAGAGTGGGAGTTGTAGTAGTACATGTGAGTGACGCAAGATGTGTGAATTCCTGTGATCAAATTGCTAAGGGAGAGAGAATAAACCCGAGAAAAATTCAATTTTTCAAAAGGGGTAAAATCTGCACTCTTTGGTTGAAAATTGGAAATTTCTAGATCTCTCGATGACGAAACAGACTGCTCATAAATTGCCTTAAGTAAATCTGTTACCTAGAAAAGTTTCATTTCACTCGGTGACAATCGGAATATTTTACGATTTTTTCTCGAAAGCGATAAGTCGCTGATTTCGGGGTGGACGAGATTTTTACGAAAATCTCGTGGTCAGAAATGACTTAAGTTCATTTAAAATAAAGTGAACTAAAGAAATAAATTTTTCGGGATAAAAACGGACCCGAATGAAGCAATATGAACCATGTATTCAAAATGATAATAATAATAATAATAATAATAATATTATAATAATAATAAAAGGAAAAACGGTGGGAGAGAGGAGGGAGGTGCCGAGGAGGAGACTGCATCCAGAGAAAATGTTTTATTTTATTTTTCTTTGCTTCTTTTCGCATCTAAGATAATCTTAATCGTAGGTTTTCGTCGTGGCTGCAAAGGTAAAGTTGATCTACTGCGGGATAAGAGCTTTCAAGCTGCAAGCACTAAAATCTTAGAGTTTCGTCAAACTCTACGAGGTAGGAATTTCCCACTTGTGTTATTTCTAGCCCAAAGGACATTTAATGGTCAGATTGGCGATAGCCGTAGTTGCCAGAATTGTGTTCTCAATTGCACTTAAATTTAGGAAATTTAGATTGTTTGACGCTTCTCGGTTTAATTTTGGACTGTTTTCTAATAAATAAGGCCGAAAATTTTCAAGATCGTTTTGGACAGTCATGACAAAAATTTTCAGGATTTATTTTCGGGCAGTCCCTGACTGTTTTGAGGTTCGTTTTGATTCCGTGATCAGATGTCTTCGGTTTTCAGGGTGTGTTTTGCATTATCACAATATTCGTGATGAACCTGTGAAGGACCAAGAGGTGCCCTGCTTTATACGGGTCCGAGATTTGGGCCATTTTGTGTGTGTTATTGTCGAAAGTAAATAATATGATTGGAGTGGCTCAGGTGTCATTGTGCGACAAAGAACGACACATAGTTATACATGATCGGCGGGCCATTACATGGCTCGCCGAGCTGGGCCATGGACAAATTGTGTCATCACTAAGCCTAGGGATTGACGTCATTACCTCGTGGTAGTGACTTGTGATGTCCATATATGCTTGAATTTAAGAGATGTTTGATTCGAATTAGATGAACCTTAATATGAATGTCCAAATGACGATGGATAACATGCATTTGAGTATGTACGCACATATAGTTCATTATATATGTAGTGCATGGTATGAATAGCAATGACATAATCGTGATTATACATACCGAAAAACACGTGATAACATGGGTGTGAGTGCATAGCTGAGATCGACATCAGGTTAGGTGTTCGATGGTGTCGTGAGTACATGTTGTGGATCAACACTATGTATGGTGTCGATTAAGGCTCACTCAGCCAAGACAACGCCCAAATGAGTCAGACAAGTTAAGGGAAATGGAAATGACTCATTGCATTTCATATGCACTGGGGCATCCTAGAACAATAGGAGTGAGTGCATGAGGTGGTTTCTTTAGAGAATTGTTTTGGAGGGTTGACCAACAATATTATTTATCAAAGTGTGTCCACTACAAAGATCGGAGTATTATCTATATAATATCATCAATCGCCTGAGTTCGGTCCAATTGATATACATCGGAGGGTCGTCTACATAATATCAATCGGCTTCGACCGCCCAATTGATATACATTGAAGGGTTGTCCACAAAATAGATTATCGGAGTCGGTCCACTATTTATATCGGAGGGTTGTCCATGGTTAAAAACAAATACCTTTGTTTGAAATGGTTTTCATTCACAAGGTAACGCATGCTCAGGGAAGCTAGTGAGAAAACCCAGGCGATGTGGGTGTGCAAGATAATTCATATCATAGTTCTCGTGATAGGTGTAAGAGACCTCGCGTACCACCCGAAAAGTTATGTTGCCCAAAGAAGACACACGGCCATGTTTATCAAGACAGACGGTCAGGTGGATAGAGCTCGGATCACTTAGAATTCGTCGCTTCCATCGAATAATTTGTATCGGGTAATGGAGCCAAGTGAGGGCTTGATATTTCAAGTTTATTGGTAATACCAAAGGGGGATGCTTGTCACAATGGCGATACATGTGAGACTATCTGAGTGACTTTGACATATTAATTAAATTCACATATCGAGTGATGGAGCCATGAGAGCTTCAGAATGGGGTATCACGTGTGAGTCTAGTCTCATCTTGCTACATGGTGACATTCAGTAGAGGGCGGGTGATGTTTTCGTAATTTGGATTGCGGTTTGATTACGCCGACCATTGCATGTGCACTTAGGTGGGAGTAGCCTCAGAGGGAGATTATCACCACCGGGCTTTGCTCACCCTTCGTGTGGGACCCCCGCTTTCGTGTACAGTCAAAGTACTGGGCTGACCCGCATTCGGATCGTAAGTGACATATGAAGAAAGCCGACTTCAGGGCTGATTTTGTATAACATGTATTAGAATGTTACAATTTTAATATATGTTTGTATAAAGAGTAATTTATTAACTCTGAACCATATTGTAGATAGTTGATGCATTTCCGGGGATATATTTGTGAGTATTGATGCAGCCTGGGCGGCCATTATGATGCCGCTCGCATTTGCACTCGTGGTGGTCATTGCGGAACTCCGTTGGGTCGTTTTAGCTCGTGCGTAGCTCCCCGCATACAAAGGAGACTTTAACCGATTCGTGAATGTCGTAGGTTACCCATGACCATGAGTGAGCCCATGGTCGACGAAACAAAATGCCAACACACCGGCTGGGGAACATCACCATGGCGTCTACCTCGTCGGCGGCGAATATTGATGCCATCCCTTCAACGCGCAATGATCACCCAGTACAGCAGTGTCGGCGATCGCGAACTATATCATCCACGTTATGATTTCTCGAAGCGACTTGTTTGATCAGGGGAGAGGAGCACAAGTCTACTCCAAGATAGACTCCTCGCACCGGGTTACCATCTGAGGGTCAGGGAGACATATCTCATGATAGCGTCAGGGATGCTGTGACGGGCACTTCTGAGTTTAAGGAAGGATGCCCCTTCGATTGACAAATGCGCCAAAGAAAGATTCATAGACCTCATGCATAGGGTATTCCAACCCTATCTAGATCAGTTTGTCGTAGTATTTGTGGATGGCATCTTAATCTACTCCCAGTTAGAATGGGAGCATGAGTTTCACTTGAGGATTGTGTTGGGCTGTCGTAGAGACCATCGCTGTACGCTGATGAGTGCAAAATCGCCATCTATGTTTTGTTCATTTCACATGCTATTTTGTGCATTTTATATCCATATTCATGTAAACTCATAAAATTTCTAAACTTGGTTTGTAGGATTAGTTGATGAAAAGCAAGTGATTTGGCAAGAAATGAGCAATATATTTTCAAAAGAAGAGTCAAATCAAGAGTCTCATAGCGCACTCACTGGAAAGATGAATTTTTATGTACCATCTGGAACATCAAATGGCTCAAATTCCTCATGGCTGCATTCTCATATTCAAAGAGCTCAACGAGTACTACATGCCCAAACTGGAAGTTAAACGGAAGTTATGGCCCCGAAGCGTTAGAGAAGAAAACCGCTTGTCATTCAAAATGACGGTGCCGCACAGAATTGATGTCGCGACCAGATTTGATGTCGCGACCAAAATTGATGTCGTGACCAGATTTGATGTCGCGACCTGTGTCGCGACCAGAAACGTCATAGTAACTCAAAAAGCAATAAAATTGATATTTTGACCTAATCGTCTATTTCACCCTATAACCATATATATAATTCTTTTAGGTAAAGAGGCAAGCTTTAGCATTGAGAGCCTCTCAGTTTCTAGACTGCCCATTTTTCCAGTTTCTTTCTTCAGATTTTGATTTGTTTTATTTTGAGCAGCCTTAGAGCATATTTTTGATTCGTGAAGAGATTTCTGTCAGATAATAGAGATTCCATTTCAATTGGAAGTGGTTCAAACAAAGACAGCTAAAAACTGATTTTCTCTCTCTCTCATGGGTTTTCTCTAAACCCATCATTTTCTTAGTTTTCTTTTGCTGCAGTATTTTCATTTCTTTAATATATCTTAGAGTAGTTTTAGAGCGCATTTTTATTTTTATTGAAGAGATTTCGTGTCGTACTAGATATTCAATTTATTTTTATCACTGAGGCGAAGATTTAAGCTCAAATCGGGTTTTTCTCTTCTTTTCTCTTGATTTCTTTCTTTCATTTTCATTTGTTCATTATGAATGATTGAATCAAATTTGAAAATATTAAACAATTTCAGTGGTCAGTTTAATTAATAATCATTCAGATTTGCGCTTTTTCAGTTATTTTGTGGGTTTGAATACCGAATTTATATAATCGGGTACTGCTCATATATAATGAATTGCTCGAATGCTAGTAGCTTATACTCCAAAAAGAGTCGTGATCTTTGCTCGATTTCCGTGAGGCCCTCCGAAAGTGACACAAAGATGGAGATCTCCCCGAGAGTAAAGAGCCGTAACTTAGGGGTATGTTAGACTAATATCTTGGAACTAATGAACTCTGAAAATTACTGATAGATCACTAATTTACCATGGTGTGAGGATTAATTAGATGATGTATCAATTTAGTTGATCGAGGTTTCTCCTTAGTCTGATGAAAGGATCTCGATCCCATGTTAGTAAAGATCTAATCAAGGAGAGAGAAAAATTTTTTATTAGATTTGAAGGACGAGATACGAATTAGCATTGCTGGAGAAGGCTTGCATTATCCTCGTTTGTAGCAAGAATTCTTCCTTTCATCTGAAATTGGTTGTGAAGTATTGAAAAGAAAATGAATCAAATCTTAAAGAGTGCCAAGTATAAGTAGCTATTTGTGACCATTTGTCCTCGAAAAAGAATATAAAAGGATAGTGAAATGTATGGTGTATGGAGAAATCCAAGCTATGCTCGGTATCATTTCGAACAAATCCAAAGATTCAACTCACAAATGTCGTAGACTCGCGAAATGCAACCTGCTTTGTAAAATAATTTATCCCCATCCCTAAAGTGACTCTCTTCATACCTTTTAATTGCGAGTTGCTTTATTTGGTAGATTTTAGATTAGTTTTAAATCAGTTTTGAAACACTAAATTGATTTTATTCGATATCCTACTGTCGCCTAAATAGTGAAGATTTCATGTAATCTGGGGTGATCAAATTCCAATTGTGAGAGAACCTCCAATCCTCGTGGGTACGATATCCCACTCCTAAAGTCCACTTTATTACTTGTATGACCTCGTGCACTTGCGGAAAGGGGCTGGAGTGTTGATAATACTTTTCGCTTTTGAGTACACTTACTTTTGTTTCAAATCGCTCGAGTTTTTACCACATTCACCCCTTGGCCATATTTTCACATATACATAATTTCAGTCTTTTTAACACCCCCCAACTTGAAGTTTTGCTTGTCCTCAAGCAAAGAAAGAAAGAAGTTGTCACTCCAGCAGCAAATGAAAGAGAAGAGTTCATTTCACCCTTTATTTAACCAAAATCGAGTAATTGCTTTGCAAGGTATGTGATATGTGTCTCAAGAATTCTGCCCTTTGACAGAATATAGAACATCAAGATACTTATTCATTCAACAGGTGAATTAGATCTATACACAATTAGGGATCATAGTCCCACCTGAACGTGTGTATCCCATCCAAACAATCATTAGATTGAGATTTATGAGAATTGAGATAAACGATGGATCGGCACACTCGGGCATCCAGATCTGCTTAATCTTTTGTGACTGATCCCACTCAATGCGTGTTAACACAACCTCAAGATCAAGCAGGTCCTTTATGTTTCGTGTGCAAGGTTTGGGTAAGGGGTAGCTCAGTAGTCATTTTAGGGCTAAAACTTTACCCAAACATATACATATTTTTCTCGCATTGATAAATTCTCCATCCCATCTGCTTCTTCTTACCATCAAGATAGTGACACTCTCAAACACCCTAAAAATCTGTTTAGGGGTGCATCCATCCATACTCCCTATATCACTCTTTTCTCGCACAAATTTGCATTCTTTCAACAAACACCAAGAGTTTCCTTTCTTTAAGACAAGGTTATTAGGAGTGGTGCAATGTCAAAAACCCCTTGCTTTCTACTGAACCCTTAGCGAGCTTTAAATCAATAGCTCCTAGACCAATTGGCCTTAGGGTACTTAGGTGTTGAGACACTCTAGGATTTACTTGCTCTAGTGAAGGAAGGCTACGAGGCTAGACTCACTCCCTCCTCGACTTTTATCAGATTCGCTTCTTTTACACTTGATATTTTTCTTTTTTTTCTTAATTATTTTTTGACAACATCTTTTGATTTTCAATTTAACTCATTTCAATATTCTGGGAGTTATTTTTCCATAGGAAAAAATAACTCCCCAAAACTTACCCTCACCACATTTCAATTCATAAGCCCTTCAAATCCTCATGTTACGGGTGAGTTCGTTCTTATCGAGGGATAGTGATGATAGGAAGGTTATTGGCTTCAAACTTGTGTTTTCTTTTATAAACAGAATTTTGGCTCTTTTGTACCAACATCTTGGTACTAGAGGAATATGCATATGCATATTAATAGGGTTAGCTTGAAAGGCACAATCTTTCCAAGGACGGGCCTATATCATTTCTCAATTGTCAGGTTGAAACAGATTTCGCCGGCTTTATACATTAGAACAACAAGTTCTAGAACCTATGGAGATCAAAATTAGATGGATTCTCATAAACCTTTCTCTAACCTAAGCAAAACTGCCAAGGGTACTTAGTGACCACAGGCATGGATTTTGAGAAACCAATGACTAAATAGTCTATTAAAGAGATAACTCATTACTATCAAGTCCTATTATCTCTAATATTGTCCATATGCCAAGGGTTAATTTATGGTCCTTATTGACATCACAACAACTCCAAGAAAAACTCAATTAACTCAATAAACTCTAACTAAAAAAAATATACCAAACTAAGATGTAAGTTAGGAAGCATCAAACAAAGTCCTTATCCTAAAAGCAATTTAAAAATTTCATCCTCAGTTGTCATTCGCAACATGTGGTGTGACATGATAAACTTAACAAAAATAAACACCCCCCAAACTTTGAGAGATGAACATTGTCCTAAATGTTCAGCAATGAGCAAATGAAGCAATAAAGTAAAAGGGTAATAAAGAGAGTTGGGAAAAAGTGAATCCCCTCCTTTCAGAGTCTCGCCACTTAGAATAGGAACCTTGACATTTTCAGATATCGACATCGCGTACTACTCCTTCACTCTTGCTTTGAGCCATGAAAGTGGCTTTGGCATTCTCAAACACTTGTGCACTAACTTCCTTCACCTCAAATGAGTGAGTTTTGGATTCTTCAAAACCCCTTCAATACATGCAAAATTCACTCCACAATCAACAATGATTCACAAAGAACCTTAAAAACAAACAATCTGCACAAAATTTCCTTCCCATTGTAACTCCTCTTTGATGCGTCAGAGAATGATGGATGAAAATTAAAGTTCAACAAAAGTAAGTTTTTGTGGGTTTGTGGACATGGGTTTCTGCTTGAAGATGGCTTGGAGATGATTGGGGAGGAATGTGATTTAGGATTCGAGCTATGGGAGTTAATTTTTTGAAAGTGGTTAGAAGTTACAAGGTCGAGGGAAAGAGTATGAATAGATGTAGTATAAAGTAGGAAGAAGAAAAATGGGTTTTAAAGGGTTAAAAGCCTTCCGTTGCGGATCGTGGTGCTAGTCACGCGCCACTCTCGGGCTTAACACTCGTTTTTTATCCAACTGCTATACTCATATCTCCTTCATTTTAGCCGCCTTAATAGGATGTAAGGACTCGTTGGAAGCTCTTCAATGTAAAATGTGCTTCGCGGCTGAGGTGAACCATTTGAGCCTCAATCAATACAGAAAATCTCAGAATGTTCAATGCTTTCCAAAGGTGATGATTTCTCGACTTTAGTTCTCCTTGCTTTGTCTCTTGCCCATATCACTTAAGTTATTATCCTTCAAAAGTCCTACATGCTTATATATATTCTCTCTTTCGTACCTTCAATGCTAGAACCCTCTTCAATTCTCCTCAAGCATGATCATGAACCTTCCAACTTTATATTTCGCCTCGATTTGGTTCTTTCATCTCAAAACCTAAATTTTGATGAACATCTCCACTCCATTTTTTTTTTTTCAAGCCACTCAAGCACTATAATTACATCAACCACTTTCCAACTTCTTGCCTTTGCTCAGAAACTAGTCATGACAACATGTCGAGCTTCAAATCCATCTTATTCAAAAACAACAACAAAAGGAAACACCGGTCGAATTTTCATCCCAAAGAAGAAAAAACAAATAGAACAAATAAAATAACTAAAAAAAAATAGAAAAAGAAAAGAGAATGGATAGAATCCTCATTACTTCTAGCTTAAAGTTGCCTCCCAAGAAGTCAAGCCCCGTCTGTGAATCCTCACCAGACTATAGGAAAAGTCACTGCTTCCATTTGACCAATCATTCATCTTGAAAAGCACCTCCTCTTCATAACCATTCCGCTCAAGGATGTTTTCTTCTCGATTTTGGAATAGGGAAATAAACTCAAAATCCCCTTTAATTACGGGCCGTGGTTCAGCCACAATTTTTCAAAAACAAATTCTCTGTGCATAAGAAGCAGAGGTAAACACATTTATGCTTATGGGACCTGCTCAAACTTGTTCCGATTGAAGCAAGTCGCACTTTCTCGTACATGGCTCTTTCGTCTGGTCAAAGGTAATGGTCGGGTGAAGATTGAACTTTGCTTTCCTCACCCACAAGCAAGGTGAGCTCTCTGTTGGATGTCAATCCATGCCGCTTCGATAAAGAAGTGGTCTTCTCTTAATATATGAGAATTTTGTAGATCCCCTTCAATGCCCTAAGTCACACAATCCATGGGGAAGGTAAATGTGTCACCTTTCACTAAAATGTTAATAACCATTACTCGACTTACTTCTTCAAATTTCAGTTTATCCAATAATGACTCTTCATCATTTAAGTTGTTTAGAGTGCCTTGCTCTCACTTCCAGCCTATTACCCTTCTTCCTGAAGCGTATTTTTCAGATAGAAATTTCGCACACCGCTCAAAGGAGTATCAATGCATTCAATGGGATTTGGCAAAGTGTTACTAGGAGAGTATCCCAGAGAGAATTTTTTCCTTGAATGCTCGACCAAGTGTCCTATTCTGGAAAGCATTTACATTTTTCAATCTAGCACTAGTGTTGACTCAAAGGCATCTAGATCTGAAATTCTGCTCATGAAGATTAATCATCTCTCCTTTGTTCCTTCCATGCGAGATAAAAATCAAGCCCCTTAATGTAGAGACAACTCTTCTTCCTCCCGAAATGGGATTTGAACTCCCTTTGATAAGGCAATAATTTTTGTTCCATGAGCGAATATGAATTCTTTGGTCCAATTTATGAAGAAGTAGTTCAAGCTGGATTGAGAATCTATCTTCTATTGAATGTTCCATAAGTACCAACAAATAAGAAGAAAAACAAAAGAAAATAAAGTACAAAATTCTAATAAATTAACTAAGAAAAACAAATCACAACCAAAAGATAAAAATAAAAAAATAAAATTGCCTAAATTAGCAAATTACCCGTTCTTCAAAAAATGTCAACTTCCAATGAGAGAAAGTGAACCGCGCCAACTCTCGCAAGAATAACGCCAAAACTTGTTAAAAAGACCAAATTATGTATATTTGAAAAATATGGCCAAGGGAGTGAATGGTAACATCAAAAACTGATTTGAAACAAAAGTATGTACTCAAAACTGAAAAGTATTACCAACACTCAACCCCCTTCCGCGCAGAAGTGCACAGGTCACAAGTAATAAAGTGGACTCTAGGAGTCCGATATCGTACTCCACAGATTGGAGGTTCCTTCTAATTGGAATTTGATCACCCCGATTACAAGAGCTTCTCACTATTTAGGCGATCACTGATAGGGAGCTGTTTAATAAAATCAATTTAATTGAAACAAAAACTGATTTAAAACTAATCCTAAAAAAATCTACCAAATAAACAACTACTTAATTTCTAAAAGGTATGAAGAGAGTAACTAGATGGGGATAATTTTATTTACAAAATGATTGCATTTCCTTGAGCATTTGTGAGTCACCGTCGGATTTGTCCAAGAGCAATGTAGTATAGCTCGATTTCTCCATACACCATACATTTCACTATCTAACACAATGCCATATTCCTTTCAGGACAAACGGGTTCAAATAGCTACTGTAAAATTTGGCACTCTTTAAGATTTGATTGCTTTTCTTTTTTCAATACTTATTACAACCATTTCAGAATGAATAATTCTCGCCCCATAGACAGATAATGCAAAGCCTCTCCAATGTGAACGGCATTCGTCCTTCAAATCTAATAAAATTTTTATCTCCTCGATTAGATCTTTGCAACACTTGATCAACATCCTTCATCGCATCAAGGAGGAAAACCTCTCGACAACTAAATTGATACATCAGATTCTAATTAATCCACACACACCATGGGCAAATTAGTGATCTATCAAAAAGTAAATTTTTCAGAGTTCATTAGTTCCAAGATGATACCTAATATACCTTGCTACCATTTTACTCAGAATTTCCATCTCTCGCCAGTCACCCAGAGGCCCCGAGGAAACAGCAGAGCAAAGATACAAATTTCTGGGCAGTGCTCACTAATATTTCCTGAACAAACGTCATTATATGAACAGATTAATTATATATAAATCAAAGATCCAAACCCACAAAATAATCAACAAAACCAACTTCAATGTTCAACAATTAAAACCTCTCAACCCCAGAGGGTGTTTAATGTTCCATTAATGGATTCCAACTTCATCAATTAATCAAAACAAAAAGTAAGAAAAATGCGAAGAAGAAATCAAGAGGAAAGTGAAGAGAAAAACCTAGATTTGAGCTTCAACTCATCAAACAGTAAATGAAATTGAATATCCAGCAAGACCAAATCTTCAATAAAATAAAATCATCTAAAACTACTCTAAGATCTATTAAAATGAAAATCAAGAAATCCAGAAATGGTTTTTAGAGAGAAACCCATGAGAGAGAGAAAACCACCGCCATAGCTTTAATCTTTATCTCCAACCTTAGTGAACTTAATCTCATTATACAATAACAACTTCTTTCAACAAACAAGAATCTGGCTTCAAACTGTCGGTAAAATCTGAAAACAAATCAAACCCAAGAAAAATCACTGAAAATGGGCAATGAGAGAGAGAACCTTCTCAACAGAGAGGTTTCCAATCTCCCGCTGCCTCACCCAAAACGAGGCATAGGTCCTGTGTGAAACATTTGAAATTAGGGCTCGTGGCTAACACCTCGCCCCTTTGTGGTTTCCCAAGCAGCGTTTGCCTGCACAACAGGCCCGGAAGATCAACCTGGGCCACGACGCCGACTCTGCCACGCGAAGATCAACTTCGGTTCGCCACATCAACTTGGCCCAACACCCAACTGCCTGCACATCATTTTCCGGACAAAGAACCTGCTTTTCTTCAACTTATCATCATAACTTCTGCTTTAACTCTTGATTTAGCATGTGAGCACCGTTGAAAAGCTCTTTGAATGTGAGAATGCAAGCCATGAGGGACTGAATCACTTATGCCCATGGTACATAAAAAAATTCATCTTCCGTGCTGCTTTTAATCCTTGGTTGACTCCTTTCTTTGGCAATACATTTGCCTATTTCACAAATCACTGTCATCATAACTCATAAAAACATTTAGAGGAAAATTATGAGTTTTTACATGAATATGATGCTATAAAATGCACAAAATAAAGATGAAATGTAGAACCCAAAACATAGGATGAGTTTTGCAGATCTTGAATGTCTCAAAAGTTCGTAAAGTGGGTTTCAGCTTATTGAGGTAGAGATTTTCAGGGATATGTGGTGTCAAAAGATCGGGCGTGTCAATGGACCTTAAGGCTCAGGCCGTGATGTATTCAGAGAGGCCGGGTCGGCCTCATATTACATAGTTTTGATCAATAAAAATTCAAAATGAGATCACTGAGGATTCTCCCATTGTCGCACCTATGACCTAGATCGTAAATCTCGGGGAGCGAGGTCAAGTTTGATCGACAACTCAGCTGCGGCAGAGGCATCCCAAGAGTTTAAGAGGAGGCACATACTCTTATCTTATAGTCCTGATGTGTGGACAAAAGGCCACAAAGGCCGTGATACCCGGTGCCCAATTAGATGCTTTGATGCATCCTGGAGGGTAGTGGCGCTCACGTCTCGCTGGTTTAAGAATCATAGATGAATTACCCCACACACAATTATGAGTCAAGCATCGAGTCTTCGCTAAAGATTTAAAATATGCTACTACTTTTATATGTCGAGGAAACGAAGGTGTACGTAATTGTCAAAAAGTCCATACATTTTCATCAACGGACCTCAAGTCAAGGAGGCAAATACGATGGATGGGAGAGTTCCAAAAGATTGAGATTTCACTTTCATTACCAATCGGGCGCAAATGGTAATGATGACTCGCCTAAGTCACGGAGCACGCCAAGATAGCTCCTGCTGAGTACATGCCCCAGACCGGGATGTGGCACAGTACCGCCAGCGTTTCGTGGTACGTGGGGAGTTTAGTAGCGTTAGCGCATCGCTCGCTGAGCAGAGCGATCAAATCCGGCGGCAGACGAGGAGATGTTGGTCTAATCATGGACCAGCACAGTGGACGGTACGACCACCACGCAGATAGTCTTCGTGATAGAGGCTGATGCGGTTCCCCAATCATAACACGACGAGAGAGAGATTTCTGAGTTTCATCAGCTCGACGGTCAGACATCCAGTAAAGGAAGATGTACTAGATCATCTGGCCACTAGTATTACCGGAGCCGGGATGAAGAGACACGTAGGGAGCCTTGTTGTTCAACATGTCAAATAAAGAACAGCACCGTGGTTAGTGGCCACTTCAGCTCATCGAGGTGGTTGAGGAAGTGGGAGCATCGTCACAATGGATTTTGACCCATCACACTGACAACGCAGTGAATGATGCTACGCTGGCATGGACCTACCAATGGTCAAAGATTACTTTTTAAATGCGTGACGACCTTCACATTTCGAGAGATTAAAAAAGCTGGTCGTAGAAGATTCTGGAGAGATAGTCCAGCCTACATGGAGTACCAAGATCGAGTAGTGTCGATAGAGACCCGAGGTTGACAGACTTTTCGGGAAGAGTTTCCAGGGCACATGTGGCAACACAAATCGACCTCATGAGCACAAATTTTCACCCACAGACAAATTGGGTCACGAAAGAGACTATATGTGTGGTGGAGGACATGTCAGCATGCGTCCCGGATCATATGGCAGCTAGGAAGAGCATTTGCTCTAGTGTGAATCCACCTGCCAACAATAAATATTATCAAAGCGCAGGCGTGATGGCACCATATGAGGCAACACTTTGTGCCATGCAGATCCTCGATATGTCAGACCGAGGTAGGAGCAGAGTGTTCCATCACTAACCTGGATCGATGAGAGGATGACCTGGGAAGGTGAGTTTGATACACGACAAATGGCTCAGAGCCAAATTCGTGTTAAAATCTCACATTACCCACGCCACGCGAATGAGTGACCAAACACGCCGCCTTTAAAATCGGATAATCCGACGGTGGATCGTTTATATGCAGCAATTGGGAAACAAAGCAGAAATACGAAGCAATGGGATATGAGGCATTGTATGAAGATGTCAGAACGTCATGACGTTCCCATCGCCGCGACGCCCACGCCGCGCGACGCTGATCACCACGCAAGTCAATAGCGCAACGCCGCTGACGCCCAACGCCGCACGCCACGCGAGTGCTTCCTAATCACGGAAAGGCAAATGGGAACTAATTCAGGGGGACTTTATGATCAGAATCTAGTAATGCAAACCAGTGGCCACGAATCCGCAGCGTAGGACACGCATCCGAGAAGAGCCCGCGGATTTGTATTCTTCTTTGTTTGGATATTGTAACTCCATGTTTATATATCTACCATATTTTGTTCATTATGTTCTGTAGATCATCAGGTGGCTGTCAACCCTCACGCTTGAATGGATTAAAGTTGATTAATTTATATTATTCATTGATTTATGGTTCATTATCAACCGCTTTACATCCGATCACTACATGGTAAATGCTCTGCCAACATTAGCGCGTCTCATGCTAGAGATCCAGATTCGAGATGAGGATACCTAGGATAAGGATTAGAGCAAATTTCGTTGATTCGTAAATGACAGAGATATTCCTCCTAATCCCGAAGGTGGAAATTAAGGTTAGAACATTTAAGATTCAGAGTACGAGTCAGTAGATACACCCAACTTACTAGCGAGATAAAGAATACACCGAGAGAGGGTGATCTCGTGAGACAAGATCATTCTGCCATTAATAAATCATAAATAGATCTAACAACACCTTTAAGAAATAATCCATCGAAAGTGGCAGGGGGAGACATAACCCTAGTCCCCATTAAATAGTAATTCATTCAATTCAGTAGTTTAGTTTACCTTCAGATACAAGTACCCTTTCACACATTACACACATCCATATAATATTTGAAAAGCAAATCTCCTCAGAGTCAACACACCTATCCCCTGCGGATCGATATCCGCATCATTGGTACACTTATGGCTTACTTCGGCTTATCGCTATGCGCTATATTATAAAGGTGATATTTCACACACCACGCCTACCGCCAAGTTTTCGCGCTGCTGCTGGAGGAAGAGATTGATATAGAGAATAAAGCAATTAGATATTACTCCTGAATTTTTGTTTCTTTATTTCAAGATTATATGGTCATATTGGTTCATGTTCTCGTGTGTGATCAGTAATTTAGATTCTGCTGAGTACATGCGACGTTGAGATCAGGTTGACCAACATCTGTTTGATCCTAAGCTAGAAATAACTTTACACAGAATACACTGAGAACAGAGAACAAAACAAATTAGAAATCTAGCAATCATGGAAAACAATGAAGAGTAGAATCTTGGCATTGAGCAGAATCTAATCACAGAGAGGTCAAAAACATCAATCTTATGAATCACACCCAGCCGCTTATACAAACGCATGGATCCATACATGTCGTTGGGAGGAGTTTGCACTCCCGCCACTTCACCGCTCAACAAATCATCGTGACGACCACCCATTCAGGCAACAACTTCTCGAATCAAGTCGCGAATATTACGTATGTCAGAACATCTTTGTTTCGCTGGACAATTTTTAAGGAGAACCGAATATACTTGACTAACTCCACAGCTTCACACGATCACACACAACGGGTTACTAGTGAAGCTCCTCGTGTTGCGATTGTTCAATCATCACATCAGTGACGCCAAGCATCAAGAACCAAACAACACCAGATTCCATTACTGCGGAACGCATTTAGCGCGTGAAATTCCTCGACGCTTTTTCCACTTAAAACTGCACAACTCAGGCAAGAGATCAATACGCTTGACAACTAGAGGGGGAGAATCCTCGCAAGAGGTGCACGGATAGATTCCACGAACTATCGAGAAAATGCCCACACCACCGACCACCGCATGGACGCAGTCCACACTTTATAATGGTCCGAGGAATGCGCATCGTAATAGTGATCGATGCCCCTACCGAGGAGCATTAATGAAGAAACCACACCAAGCTTATGAAACTTGTGAAGCCGCAACCAATACAAATCAAAGGCCTAGAGAGAAGGCCACACCAAGAAAAGCGCAGAGGTGGCACTGATAATGAGGTTCTCAACAACCGTTGCTAATCATGTGGGCACACCGACTAAACAGCGAATAGATGGAAGAAGGAACCGCTATCGCTATAAAGACCAACCCATGGGAGTTGTGTGAATTTAAGCGGAGGATAAAGACAATAGCAATGTAATGTCGGCCGTGAAAAACCAAATGTAAAGAGAGCGGTGCCCGGGCGACGTGTCAAGGTTCAATCAAGTCAATCACAGCAGCTAGCGACAAAGATGGGAAATAATTATCATAATCAAAACTAAGGCCAAGGGTGGCATAATAATCGACCACAAATAATAATCAAAGGTATGGATGGAGAATAATCAACAACACGCCATCGAACTGGTTAGCGAACCTCCTCCCGAGAAAAGGTGGACAGAACAAGCCCTCGCGACAAATGTTAACCTCTCACTCCGCTTCATGAATGAGACTAAGGCGAATATGCAGTAGCAGTTAGCAACCCAATTGAACAATCAAGCAAAGACAACTAAGAAATTGAGGGTACAAAATGGGTCAAAATGGCCAACCTATCGACAGAAGGCAACCTGTTCCTTACCAAGCACCGGCGAACCCAGAAGATGGAATGAACACGTTAAAGCATTCATGCTGCGAAGTGGTAAGGACTTAGAAACACATTCACAACCCCTACCATGAGGAGGTGGAGATCGAAAGTCATCCATTCTTAATGATAATGCGTATAAGGAACAAATTTAATGAGAAACAAATGTTAAACCACATCACAAAGGCCAATACCAATTCTTAATTCCACAACGTCTGTGCCAGAAGCATGTCGGATAAGGTCACAAAATTCATGGAAGTGTTCAAAAGCTACACGCCATATCTGCTTATAACGGAGCATCTCGGGCCATGTAAAATGCATAAGTTAAGCATTCCGTCCCAAAAGAGAAGACATGATTTCGAAAACGCTTAACTAATCGAGGAATGTAGTGCCATACTCGCAGGAAGTCACGAAAGCTTAAAGACCTGTGCGCTTCACTATCCCTCGTGACCATGAAATGCTATCTTCGAGAGAGCTCTATGCGATTCAGGTGCCAACATTAATCTCACGCCCATCCATTTTTAACCCAATATCAGTGAGGCCCGGTCTAACTACAAGCCACACTTCACCGCGACATCTTTGAAGCATCTTGAGAGGGTAATAGAAGATGTCTCGTGAGAAAGCTGGGATGTTTATCTTCCCAGCAGATTTCATCAGATTAGATATGGTTAAGATAAAGAAATAACTATACCCGTGGTGATCAAGCCGCTAACGGCAGTGGGGCATGATCGATGTTCTAGGAGAACTAAATTCTGAGAGTGAAGATGAAGTAAAGTTCAACGTGTTTGAAGCTGTGAGACATCCTGCAGAAAGTGATGACGTGTTTCACAAGTGTAAAATGGGGCCGAGGCTGGTAGTGTTCAGCCAAAGTGGTCCTTGACTTTCGAGGCTTGGCCTAGTGGTAGGGAATGACTCCCGAGAACACGAGCGAAGAGGCGTGAGGAATATGTTAAATGAATGGACTCTTTCTGACCCAATAGAGGGAAACACTTAGAATCTCTAGGTGAAGGAAGGAGCTAAATGCCAATATCTGGTGGAACAATCCACCCAAGATATAACAAAACCCCTACTCCAGCCATCAAGTATGCATACTGGGTAGCATCCACTTACCAGTTGATTATCTCAAAGATTCGATCGAACTAGAAGAGGAGAAATTATCGAGGGTCCTTAGAGATCACAGTAAATGCTCTCTGATGGTTCCTGTAGCCGACAAAAAGGGTTCTTCCATGTGCATGCACCGTATTCTGCTGGAAGAGGGGTACAAACCTTCTGAAGCGTACAGGTCGATCCAACAAATGAAAGAGGTAGTCCGGAAGGAAGAAATGGCTAGATACCGGGTAATTTATCCTATTTCGTGACAAAGGTATGGGTTAGTCCAGCCTATGGTACCTAAGAAGCGGAGGAACAAATTGCAAGAATCACGAGAATAACATATTATCGCTTCTCAACGCACGTGTGGAGGATCCAGAGTTGATTATCGGAAATCAATAACAAAGTCATTTTATAAAAGATCATTTCCTATCGCGCTTAGATCGGCGCCGGATCAATTAGCCGGCCATGAATATCTATTGCTGGAGGTTATTCCACAATCAAATTGCTATAGCCCCGAAGATCAGAAAGACGATACGCCCACTTGTCCTATGGACATTCGTGATTCAGCGGATGCCTGATCGTGCAATGCACTGCACCTCCAACTACATGATGGCCATATTCTCCGACATGGTCGAGAAGATGTTCAAATCGAAATCTTCATGGGCGATTTTGATGCTAGGAAATTCATTTGGGTTGTACGGAAAACTTGAGATCTGTATTGGTAAGATGCGAGGAGACGATCTTGTGCTGGTGGGAAAAGTGCCATTTTACTTGTAGTGAGAGGGGCGTGTACTCGGGACATCGGTTCAACAAAGGGATAGAAATTGAAATGAGCAAAGGTGAAGCAATTGAAAAGTTACCTCCCTTTATAAATCGGTAAAAGGAATTAGAAGCTTTTAGGCCCTTATTTAGTAGTTCTATAGGCGCTTCATCAAAGATTTCTCTCAGATTGCAAAGCCATTGTCTAATCTCTTGGTCCAAGGGACCCCTTTTGAGTTCGATGCGCAGTGTTTGCATGCATTTTCAGTGTTGAAAGATAAGTGAGTATCGGCTCACAGTATCGTAGCCAGGATTAGTCCTTCCGTTTTGAGCTTATGTGTGTATAAGAGTGACTTTGCGATTGGGGCGAGTGTTAAGAAACGAGAAAATTTTTCGGGTAATCTACTATGCGAAGGTAGAACCACTGAATGATGCTCATCCCCGAATTATGCCACTCTGAGAGAAAGACTATTGGCTATCGTCTTTGCTTTAGGCAAATTCGGACCATATTTGATTGAGTATGAGTGTAGTTCACAGCGACCGATACGCCCATTAAGTATGATGGTAAGAAAGATGCCAAACCCTAGATTAATCAGATTAAAGATTTCTTTTCTTTTAAGAATTCGGCGTTGAGATTAAAGGCGAAAGGCATCCCGGGAACCTGCGTGTGGATCATCTTTCACGATTGGAAGGGAAATTTCAGTGATGAGAGTTCAGTGAATGACAATTTCTGACGAGCGACTTTTAGCTATCAATGATGAGCTGATTCCATGGTTTGCGATTTTGTAAATTATTTGGTAGTTAAAGTGGTCCCTCGGAGTTTAACTATCAGCGAGGAAAGAGGTTTTAGCCAGCGAAACACTACTTATTGGGAGGAGCGATATACGGTTTATTCTTGATCAAGTGATCCAGGAGATGTGTGTGCCCGAAGATGAAATGAGCGATGTGTGAACCAACGTCTGCGCTACCATGTGGTGGACACTTTGTGCTTGAGCAATGACGACGAGTGCTTGATGAGGGCCTGCGCTACCTTATTTAAAGATGCTCATCATTTCGTATCCACATGTGACAAATGTCAACGAATGGGAGGCATTTCTAGAAAGGACGAACTGCCGTCGTGTTCCCATTTAAGGTACGGGTGACGAAACATGGGGATAGATTTCATGGGACCATTTCCTTCATCGTATAACTGACATGCATGCTGCGGCGATGAACTATGTCTCAGTGGGTTGAAGCGATTCCTACACATAACAATGCCAAGGTAAGTATTGGCTCGAGTTTACATGCGACCCACATATTCTCACGCTTTGGAACACCTAAAGCATTAATCACAGATAATGGTACTCATTTCTGCAATAAGGTAATTGACAAGGTTTGCAAAAGGAGTATGGGATGCATCATCGTGCGTCTCTTGCATACCACCCGGTCGAATGGGCAGCGGTATCCGTCGAGAAATTAAGTCCGTTACGGAGAGGCGGGTTAGCAGTTCGAGGGGAAGGATTGATGCAAAGATTGATGATACTCTGGGCATGCACAACATTAAAACTCCCTTGGGTATGTTCTGGATTCGAAATTGTTTATGGTAAAGCATGCCATCTTCGGTGGAATTGGAGCATCGAGGCCTATTAGGCGACTCGGCAGTTAAACATGGACGGTACAGCGGTGAGAAAGCGCTCTGACTCGGTGAACTGGCAATTCGAGGCGAAGCTTATGAAAAATGCGCATTTATAAGGAAAAGACAAAAGCCTGGCACGATAAACACATTACCAGAAAGGAATTCACGGCAGGACAACAAGTTCTCTTGTTTAATTCTGCTTTAAAAGCTCTTTCGAGGAAGTGAAGTCTAGATGGTCGGGCCTTTCCACGGTGACCAAGGTCTTTTCACATGGCGGGCGGAGGTTACACATCTGAAAGGCATTCCGCAGTCTATCCAAGCCGGTTGAAGCCTTGTATTTTGGAGCGAGTTTCATGCGGATGCGCGGATCATTCCTCCCGGCGCATCGGGGATGGAAATGCAGTGGGCGATCCCATAATATCTCGGAACCTCAGAACTCTGTTGAAGATTCAGGGTAGGTCGGGCTAACAACGATAAACATAGCGCTTCTTGGGAAGCCGACCCAAGTTTTCTTGAAATTTTCCTTCTCTGAGTTAAATTTTTGTTATCTGGCACATCGGTTATGTTGGTTTGCTGATTTTGTCCGTAGTTGGTATCTCTTTTTGGTTGTTTACTTTCAGGACTTGCGAACGCAGGTACAAGAGGGGAGTTTCTCTTATCTTAGACACAGAATTTGCTTAATGTGCCACATTCTGAGAGGGAGTTTCTCTTATCTTAGACATGGGCTGTTTAATGTGCATTTTAAGCCTTCTCTGTAACGTCGCGACGTCTCAACGTCGCGACGTCAATTTTACCCTTCTTTGGAACGTCGCGACGTTGATTTTGAGTGCCTGCGGGCGATGCGGCGTGAGTTCCCAGCGTCGCGGCCGTTGATTTTCCACTCTGCGGGCGTCGCGGCCGTGAGTTCCTAGCGTCGCGGCGTTGATTTGAACATCTGCGGAGCGTTGCGGCGGTGAGAATCAGCGTCGCGGCGTTGTTTGCGTCCCATCACGAAGCGTCGCGACGTTGAGCATCAACGTCGCAACGTTGGCATATGTCCTCTGCAGTAGCGTCGCGGCGTTACCCGGCGTCGCGCTTGCCGCATTTTAAGGCGAACCACTGGCCCGATTTTGCTCTTCTCACCTTATCACCCCACACTGAACCAGCCTCTACGCACAACCTTAGCACCGTCCCTTCAGCTGAGTCAACGCGCACGGTGGGCGTGATATCTTCTCCGACGCTCTCTTTGCACCGTCACCATCACACACCAGGTCCACTTTGTCACCTTGCCTTCACACGAGCCATAGGTCTGCCGCGGTCTTGTCATCACCGTAGGTCTAGGAGTCCCCAGTTAGGTTCACATTTAGGGTCTCATTTAGGTTTCTTTCAGGTTGGGTCCCATTTAGGGTCATTGGTACACTTAGTTAGATTCGTTTTCTAGTGCACTCCCAGGTGTTTGTCGTGTGTCTAGGTGGGTTAAGATTGTACTGACTTGGTGCCATCCATTGCATTACCCCACTATGTCGAGGTCCACGCCTCGATATGCGGAAAAAGGAAGAAATTACACAAGCGGGGGTCGGTCCAGCGAGACCCGACCCCAAATTATGATATCGCGTGAGTTTCATGAATAAGGGGTCGCCGTCGATCGGTTCGACACCATCTGCGGCCGTCGTTTATCGAGGAGAAGGGTTTTTGCCTTTGATGAGGATTTTTGGTAGGCGATCACGGCCCGAGGGATGGCGGGCCTTTGCCAACCACCTCATCGGCGATGAGTGTGGTGTGAAGGGTGGCGCCGTCCTGCCTCCACCGATGGTCGAAAAGGTTCGAGTTAGGGAGTGGTCGACTTAGGTCTCGGTCGATCAATGATTTATTATAGATACGGGATATGTCCCCTCAGACGGTTTGATCGACTCGAGCCCGACTACCCCGAGATCGTGGGTTTTGAGCTAATGGCGGGGTGGTGGAAACTCAATGAGTGAGGGCCCGTACGGTCCACTTCAAGGCCAAGCGCGGCACCCATATCGAGTGCGGCATCACTTCATCACGTCGGCGTCTTATTCAGAGCGACGAGCACGTTAGTGTGAAGTGACGACAGCACGTGCCACCGCTGTATGCCATCATCCGGGGATATCCCTTTTGATGTTGGGCAGGTTATAGAGGATGTTATCCTCCATGGCAAGGGACCAGCTAAAGGATGAATTTGGAGCACCCTTTTCCTCATCTTTGGCTTATCACGAAACGGCCGAGGGAATTGCCTGAGCAGCGATAGAGCATGGTTACCCGTGAAGCCATATACGTTAGAGGGACTAAGCCAAGGGTGTCCGCGACACGAAGTCACGATTGACCATGAGCCCTCGGACGGGCGAGCTTCCGCGCGTTGCTCGGATTTCCTTCATGGACTCTGGCCGATCCGGAGACGCCAGACGGATCTGATCGCCCACCTCCGCCACCACCACGGCTGACCGGAGCGGCTCCCAGGCCTCGCGAACCTCGAGGACGGGGTGGCGCCTACTTGCGGCGCGCGATCCATTCACGGGATGGAGGCGGGGCACCGGTCTGATACACACCCAGGGATATGGGCGCCCGCGATGCGTCACGGTGTTGGCTTGTCAGGCCACTATTCTTAAGCGGCCGGCCAGTCCCTCAGGTGACTTGCGCCGATTCTCGCGTTTCACGTACGCTACGGTGACGGTCGATCACCGGAGAGTTATCTTCACCCTCTTGTTATTTTGTGCGGTCACGGACCGCTTGGGTATTTTGTTGGGGGTATGCTTGGTGATCGAGTTTTCTGTGTTTAGTCATGTTTGTTTGCATTTATGCATATTAGTACATTTCTGTTTAGTTTTATTTACACTTGTTATCTTAGGATGTTTAGTTTTGTGTTTAGTCATGTTTGTGTTTTAGGTATGTCATATACATGTGTAGTAGAGTGTGATGTCTAGAGGCTGCGTTTGTGATGCCATGCTTTAGAGTATGGGATCAAATTTTTAGCCGAATACACTTGTGTCAATAAAGAAAGGTTGCATTGATCGTTTGAATGTTCGGGAATTAGGTTGAATAAGAGTGGGGGGCATAGTGAATCACTTCCGGTTATTCAAGAAACCATTTCTCTGATAGGCATCACACTCACTGCAGTGATCTCACAGGTTATGCATAGGTGCAGGAGCCCGACTACTAAGGTTCGACAAAACCTGGGTCTGCAAATACGAAGATGGGACAGGTGAATAAAGAGGATTGCCTTGAGCCCCAAATGAAAATATATATATATATATATATATATATATATATATATATATATATACATACGTATGAGATAGAATAAGTGGGATCTTCCAGTCGAGAATCCAGGGCACGGTCAGGGGCTGAAAGCCCGATACTTACTGACGGTGGGAGTCATTGACTTCACTGCTCGCGTCGGTCTTACGTTTTCGCTGTTAATTTATATCTAAATACGTAATTTTTGTGGCTGGATACCTGATTTGGTGGTGTGAAGTTTACATGCGAAGTGCGGTGGAGCAGGCGGTTGTTGGGAGAGCAATTTTAGAGCGAGAAGGAGGCATTGCGCAGAGATGTGGAAGTCGCGGCGGTGGGTCAGCTCTTTACGTGTGCGAGTCTCAGTGAATGAAGCGTGCTGCGGCGATCTGGCGTCAGCGATGTCTGATCGCGATCATGAGTCACGATTAGCCATCTCAATCAAAAGGAAAATGGGACCGGGTCGGGGATCGGAGATGGAGTCAAATCTGAGCCGGGCGCGGAAATCGGAGCAGAGGGACATCGATCTGGGAGAGAAGAGCGTGAGTTTATATTCTTCTTTGTTTGGATATTAGGGGCGATGTTTATATATATGTATTTTCTTATTCATTATGTTTCTAGATCTATACCTGGAATTGTTGAACCACAATCACGTTTGAATGGATTAAAGTTGATTAATTTATATTATTCATTGATTTATAGTTTCATTATCATCACGCTACGTCGAATCAATTTATGGTAATGTTTGGCTAACATTAGTATGTTCATGCTAAATTCGAGATTCGAGATGAGGATACCTAGGGATATGAGTAGAATAACCTTTGGTTGATTCGGTAAATAGAGATATTCCAGATCCCGAAGGTGGCAATTAAGGTTAGAACATTTAAGCATTTCGGAGTACCGAGTTGGGGTAGAGATACACTGACTCACACTGGCAGATAGTGAGTACTCAGAGGGTATCTGTGCAGCAGATCACCTTGCCATTAATAAATCATAAATGGCGACAAATATCATCTTTAAGAAATAATCCATCGAAAGTGGCGGAGAGACATAACCCCAGTCCCATTCGTAGTAATTCATTGATTGATGATTGGACTACATTCGGTCTGAGTACCCTTTTTCACATTACACACATCGGATAATATTTGAAAGAAAATCTACGTAGTCGACACTGTCCACGGCTGGATCGATATCCGTACCATTTGGTACACTATATTACTTGGGTGGCGTTGCCTTGCACACATGGCGTGCATTTACACACCACACGTTTTCGGCTGTCCGCGTCTTCTCACGGTTCAGGCGAGGAAGAGAAAAGGCTGCCACCGGAAATCATCTGGCCCGTCGACCAGAGTTGGTTGGTGATCACGTCTTCTTGGTGGTGCCTAAGAGTGAGTGGGTTCGACAGCGGCGGGAAGCTATCGCCGAGGTTTGTTGGGCTTTTCGAGATACTCGAGAGGGTAGGCCTTTATGGCGTCTTAGGTTGGCTTTACCCTCGGTATGTCGGGTTTCTGAGGGTATTCCACGTCTCCGTCGCCCGGGAGGTGCCTCCGGGATCGACGTGGTGATTAGGGGAGAGATTGGGGTTGACACGATGGGACCTTCGAGGAGGGACAGTGTGCATTATGAGACCGCCGGGGGTAGGGGTTTGGCATGAACCGTGAAGGCTAAGTAGAGGAATGATACATAAAGCGGCAGTGGAGTGGAGGATTCTACGTAGGAGCACGAGGACACGATGCGGGCCACCTATCTCTTCTTATTTAGGGATGAAGGTACGTGGTTTAGTCGTTTAATACTAAATGACTAGTTTACATGCATGGGATAGTGCACATTGCGTATGCATGTGATTTGTAGTGATTGTACAGAATTTCGAGACGAAATTCTTTTAAGGGAGGAGATGTAAGACGAGAAAAGAATTACAATTTTTAAGAAAAGAGGGTAAAATCGTAATTTCGGCAAAAATTCGAAAATTTTCTAGATCTCAGATGACAAAACGGACTTCACCTTTGGAATCTTCTCGCGAATCCCATGTGCGACTCAATTTTGTCCGTTAGAACAGTCATATTCACATTTTCGAGGAGCCATAGGGTGTCGATGCCAGTAAAGGGTTTGAGAGACATGTGATGTAACAAAGTCCACCTACTACATGTACTCTTATGACACATATTTGCAAGAATTAGAGATGATGAAATGGATGAAACTAGATTAAGCCATGTGTCAATCGAAAAAAGACAAGATGGGAATTATGAGAAATGTTAATGAGAATGAGACAAAATAGCAATAGTGTTCATCTTCTTCATTTGGAGACAAATCGGCATAACTTGCAGGAGGTGAGGTATTTGTGATTTTAGAGAGAGAAGGAGCTCCTTCTCTAGATTTCAAACGTTCGGATGAGTAGTTCTCGGCAGACGAAGTAAAGGCGATCACAGCGGTGAGGGCTCACGGCATTGGACAGTTGGTGGAGTTATGACAACTCGAGAGGTAGGGATATTTTCCTACGCAATGTTATTCTGGTTAGAAACCGTGAAAGTGTTTGAAGGGATGTTACGAGGCTTGGATTAACCCGTGTCTTAGATCTAAAACCATTTAATGAAGTGGAGGAAAAATCCCATTGTTTATGATAATGGGACTGATTGCAAATATAGGTTTCTTAATTCCACCAGTGTTGGTATGATACATGATTTTTTATGATGTTGGGTGATTCAAATGAATTAACTGCCATTAAATAATATGATAATACAGTGTTGATAATGTTGTGAAATTTAATAACTGTAGTTATGAATAAAATATCGTATAAATATATACATGATGTATATCTCTTATTAAAGTTTATTGGGACCAGCGTAATAATTGTACTGTATGATGTACAGAATATTAGGAGTAGTTCATGACATGAAAAGAAAATAAAAAGGAAAAATGTTTGTGAAAGGAATTTCGAAGGAAGATTTTATGAAGAATTGCCTTGAGAGTCGATCAAACTATCCGCCGGATGAGGACCATGGCCGGTTCGGAGCGTTATCCGACAATTCGCCTCGGAGGGTGGTAATATATTCTTAGGATTAGTAAGTTTTCAAGAACAAAAAGATTTTGTTTGAAAGCGTGATTTCCTCGCATTTGGCTAAGGCATGTGTGAGGAATCGATGAAGACTCGGACGTAGGTTGGTCGTGGCGTTGGTAGGTTCGTGTAATTGCTTGGATGTGATTATTTTCCATGACCTTGTGTGCGCTTAGTCAGAGAAGATGGCATTGTGGAAATTGTCAGCCTCTTGGGCTTTGCTCTCACGTCGGGGATCACTATTTGGTCTGAGGGGTTTCTGAGGAGGACAAACTACTCTTCAAAGGCCGTGTTTAGAAGAAAGCGGGTTGTGGCTTTGGCATTAATGGACTCTGTATAGTGTATAGAAATTGTATCATTTTTAATATATGTTTGGTAAGAGTAATTTATTAACTCTTGAGCTTGTGTATATAGTTGATGTATTTTGTGAGTGCTATCACTAGGGCTAAATGTATTCTTTGCCAGCAAACCTGATCATTATGGGATTGTTAAGGATAGGGTTTTACAGCCCGGGTGAGCTCCTCGTGCAAAGGGGCTACGATTTTCATAGTGGTGTTGGGTTGCAGGCAGCATCCACGAGTATTCCGCGGGTTGACGAGTTGTCAACGGACCCCCGGGATATGGGGCGTCACAATCGTCTCTTGGTCTTCGATTCTTTGAAGACAATTAATGATTGTAATTATTAAAAAAGGCATACCATTAATGTTATTAATTATTAAGAAAAACTTTTCATTGTCTTTCTCCCATATCTCTTCATTTTCTTCCATTTTTTGCTCCAACACGAGAAATCCAAGTTAGATATCATTTTTGTTTGAAAAAAAAAAAAATCAGCAAAAATTGGAAATTATTGGCAATATATCGCCCCCCAACCAATATAGCGCCTATATTTCTGATTTTTTTTGTTAACCAATTATCGATGTTGTATATCGTATCAATCGACACCAATACACTATATATCACTATATTTTAAACCCTAGTCACAATGTGAGTCTAGACTCCCTCCAAACAGTCCCCAAAAATGGTAAGAGGGTCATGACAAAATCTAGAAGCAACTAGACCACCCATGGACATAAGTACCAACGAACCATATGAGCTCTATATAGCAAAAAAGAAGAAGGTGACCAACCATATGATCGAAACACGTACACGAGCCCAAGGGACCACATAGCAATATGGTAAGGAAGGAAAACTCAAGAATAGTATGACAATGTAATGTGAGGCACATATGAAACAAAGTAAAATCTAGGGATGGCAATTTCCTTTGAACCCGATGAAGAATCCAATACCCCGATCCGAATGGAGGAAGATATGGAGAAACATTTTAAACCCAATTAAATATTCGGATAATTAGTTATGGAGATTTTCAGATTCGGGGATGGGGACAAGTCTAAGTATATCCTACTCGTCCCCAACTCGAATACCCGAATAAATATATGATATATAAATTTAATATATATTTTTTATTTATTTATATTGTTATTTGTTGTATAATATTGAATTGTGCTTGCACTTTTATTGGTTTCATGAAATCACATCACAATAACTGTTATTACTATTATACAATAAATTATTTTTAATATTAATGACTTTCTAAAACAATTCATTTCACAAATTGGAATAGGGTATGGGTACCCGATTCTCTTATGGATGTGGGATGGGGACAAAATTCTAAATCCAACGAGGATGGGGATGGGATAGAAATAATAAATGGAGATGGGGATGTGGAATCCGAAATCGTACTCAAATCTTACCTGCTGCCATCTCTAGTAAAATCGTTTGAAATATCAACCAAGAGTAGATAACCATAATGATGTGAACCCTAAATGTCTATCTTTGGCTCTAAACACTAAATTGGAGATAACGACTCTAAATGTCTATCTAAAAATGATGGCTCTGAACGTCAAAATGAAAAAAAAAAAAAAATTTGTGAATGCCAAAATGAAAATAATGACTCTAAACGTCATAATGAAAATAATTGATCTAAATGTTAAAATGAAAAGAATGACTCAAAATGCCAAAATGAAAATAATGGCTCTGAACACCAAAATGAAAATAATGACTCTAAATGCCAAAATGAAAATAATGATTATGAACGTCAAAATGAAAAGAATGACTGTGAACGTCAACATGAAAATAATGGCTCTAAATGCCAAAATGAAAATAATGGCTCTAAATGCAAGAAAATAGAAAATAATATTTCTAAATGCTAAAGAAGTGAAAGAATAGCTCTTTGAGACGTCAAAATGAAGAATGACTACGAGCAGCCAAAATGTAAAGAATGACTCTGAATGCCAAAATAAAAATATGGCTCTAAACTCCAAAATGAAAAGAATGACTTTGAACGTCAAAAATAAAAATAATGATTCTAAACGTCAAAATAAAAATAATGAGTCTGAATGTCAAAATGAAAATAATGGATTTGAACACCAAAATGAAAACAATGGCTCTAAACACCAAAATGAAAAGAATGACTCTGAACACCAAAATGAAAAGAATTGTTCTAAATGGAAAAATGAAAAGAATGGCTTTCAACGCCTAAAATTAAAATAATGACTCTAAATGCTAATACTGGAAATGATGACTATGAACAACTAAACTGAAAATGATGGCTCTAAACATAAAAATGATAATAATGGTTTTGAACCCCAAAATAAAAAGAATGGCATTGAATGCCAAAATGAAAAGGATGGCTCTAAATGCCTAAACTATGGTGTGAAATAAGGAAATATGATATGCCTTGGCATGCGATGGTAATTAAAACGATAAATGAATGTGTCCAAAGTTATCGATACTCTAGAGTATGCTCATCGATCACACATGAAGTAAAAAAACTAATCTCAAGAATGCCAAATAGGACTATGCATCATGACATACTTACCAACAAATAAAGCTTCTGGTGATCCACAATGAAAACATAAAAAAATTAACTAGACAAAACTCAACATGTCAATCATTATTTAAAGACATCATCACAAACGAGTCAATAATATGTTAGACACATCCATCATGGAAAGTGTTGAACCTAAAGTCTAATAGATATGCGAAAGCTTCACTGGAGAGCTAGAAAGCTAAACTACATCCTTCATAAATTATGAAAAACTTTCAAACTTTGAGACAACTTAGGGCCTCCTATTCAATATTATAGTTGGGAAACGAGTCAAACCGGCCAAAATGGGCCGAGTCCATTCGAGCCATGGGCCAAAACAAGCCAGATCAATTCAACCCATTTTTATTACAAGAACCCACCTTTGTGCCAGCCCGACCACTATCAGAATGGCAGACCCAAAATAAAGTTGGACATTAAAAAATTAAAAGTAATAATAAATAATAATTTTACCAAACTTTTATATTTTGGCAAATAAAGTTTTCTTTAAATACTTATAGCTTATTCTTATATTCTTAAAATATTATATAAAATAAATTAATTTACTTATATTTATATATTTTTTATTTTGTTTTAAATTATTTTTCATACTAGTATTATTTTATTTTATTAAAAATAATTGTTTAATAACTATTCTTTCTCTATAAGCAACTATTTTATATTTTTCATAATAGGAAAACTAATATTTTTAACAAGTAAAAATTATTATGTAGTCATTAAAGAATTTAAGTAGAAAAGCGGTCAAGCGGTAGGCTGATTCTGACACTTATGGTCGTGGGCCTATTCGAGTCAGGAGAATAGACCCTAGTTCTATTCGAGCCACCATTTTCCTAGTCTGGTGCTCAAAAAATATCGGTCAAAATGGGTCATCCCACCGGACCAAGTTCATGTTCCCACTTCTATTTAATATGGGGGAGTCTCCTGTCTTCTTAAAAAAATTAAACTTAAGAGATTAGGTACATGCCCCAAAAATTTCAATTAATGGCAGCTTCCTACTCTTTGTAGGGAGGCCTACAGTCTTCCCTTCCTTCTAAACCAAGGGGAGAGACCTCCTTTTATAAAGAAAGGGAGGTCACTCTCTTTTAATCCTTCAATATAGAGATTGCCTCCCCTGAAAAACCGTAAGTAAATTTGAAGTGCGAACATTGATCACAAACAAGAGACGGACGATAACAACTTTTGATTATCATGAATTATTCATTTATTAAATGACTAGGAAGTTAGTGTCATACATAATCCAAGAATATATATATATATATATATATATATCCCTGTTTTCATATTTTCGATATTTCTGGATATTTCCATAAAATTGGAATACTGATATATTGGACCATATTTTCATGATGATTTGGGCTAGTGGCCGGTTTTGCAGAAAGGGCTAGAGGGTACTTTAACTTTAATTTGATGGGTCCATATTTGAGGCAAAATAAGCATAGAATATATGGGTCTCAAGCGATATGATACCAATATGGATGGACAACTCAACAAGGCAGAGTTGAATGAAGCCTCCTTTCGATATCTCAACTGGCGTGTTGACTACAACAAACAAAATATCGGTACTTGGATTTTACGGATATATCGGAAATATCGTTGAATATTTTAACAAAAATATCGATAAAGCGAAAATTAACAAAAATACTTTGAAATTCATGAAAATACTTTGTTGTTTATAAAAAATACGTAAATAGCCCAGTATCACGTTTGTTAAAGGCGATATTCATTATAATATATAGAAATTGCATTCTGACGATATTTAAAAACCAAGTAAAAGACCGTGTGGCTCGATTACATTATTTGATGAAGTTATCTTAGAGAGTAGAAGATCAATATTCATACGAGACATGGTGCTCGATAATGATTGTAACCGAATATGTCATGCATAAATGTCTTGACTCCTACCCGCAACCTCTCAGCGGATGAAGCACCGGGGTTTACATGCTCGTTTGAAATCCTTATTACATTTGATATGAAATTTGGAATGGCGTTTGTAGATCATGAGGATAGTTAATCATTCCATATTCTTCACCAATGGAACATGAAGGATGTGAAGAAGGTTGACCATAACTCAGTGTATAAAGAGGAAATATGTTGCCCTCATTCGATGAAACAATGAATTGAGTTCCAATACTCATGGACTCAAAACTGACCAAAAACGAATCCTCATTGTATGGTGTCATCCTTCGTTGTCTTCCTCTATATGGATTTTCAATGGCTTCAATACTTGGATCGGCTCTCCTAGACCCGTGGTCTTCATCTTGTGTGGCATGTGTGAAATCATCTTCACCGGTGAATGGGCTCAATGGTTATTGACTTTGTTGTGGATCTACAATATCCCCACCATCATTTCCAGTATCACTACCATCATTGGTCTCCTCTCCTCTTAAGCCATCATAACCTGTAGTAGGAAATTACCAGTAGGCAATTCTTACTATGTTCAACACTTGAATAAACAAAGAGTAGAAGTAACAACGAGCTGAAATGAGTCCCTCGCGTCTTGACTAAAACTTTCACTATGAACTTTTGGATCTGTCGCTCCAACATTAACACCTACTTCTCGAACATAATGCGACGGATGATTCGTGGATCAATTTCCATCTTCATCTGCAAATGAGAGTTTAACCCATTGAAATTATGGCGACCCAGGGCCCAGTCGACCCGATTGGTGGATCAGTGTGAAACAGGATGCTCGTTTCATTCTTTTTATTCATCGTTTTATTTAAATTTTATTTTTTCAAAAATGTCGCGACCTGAATCCCCAGCCCTACCCCGAATGGCGGATCTGAACCGGAGCCCGGTTTACTCCGACCGTTTTCATTTATCTTATCAAAATATCTATTTATGTCATTTCCTTTTAGAAATTTCAATTACACAGAAGCATTTTCAAATGGTATGCCCATAAACATTTACTCTTATACAATTTGTTACAAAATGGCATTAAATCGCCGCCATTTTCACGAAAATGATATAAAAACAATGGTCCAGAGTTCAACTCTTTTGTTCACAAAATATCACATGTTCAAAAGATATGATATGCATATGACGGGGTATATACTTATATGCCGCAACTTTCTCTATGACTGTGCGCTTCTTATACTTGGCCTTCTTTCTTGCTTACTCGATACACGTGCCAGATAACTATACGCTAAGCATTTTGTACTTAGTTTGTTATACAGGTTCTATTTGATCTTGATTGATATGATAATGCATTTATCATAAAATCATGCATTTTATATCATAAATACTCGCATCCTTTCACTCTTCAAATCATTGATCATATTAAATATGCATCTTCACATGCTTTCACATCATTTGACAATTCAATTCATGAGATTTAAACATACCCTCTTAAAGATGTGTTTAGTTTACAAATCTCATTTTCACTCATCAAGTTTTTTATTTCACTTTGTCGATACGATTCACATTCATGACAAATTCCGTTTGGTGAACTCGTCCTTTTTATCATTTGGTAATGTGCTTACATTTCACAAATTTCAGTCTCCCATCATGCCGGATGCCAATTGGTGCACCCTGACATGTGGTATTTAAATGTCATACACCATGTAAGCGGATGCAGATTGGTGCGTCACTTGAGTGGAACATTTCTTCAATGTCACGCCATCTGCCGGCGGATGTCGATTGGTGCATCCGCCAAGTGGGACCATTAGACAATTTGAGGTGCCTTCATGGCCGGATCTGCGATTGGGGGCGGCCGAGGCTGTTCATTGGTATATCGATTCAATTGGTCTTCGAAATTGACCAATTCGTTCTGATTCAATTAATTTTCACATTCAATTAATCGTCAATCATTTCAATTATCACATTTTCAAATCCATATGCACTTTCGTAATATCATTTCAAAGATATACTAATTCCATATAATCATTTCATATTTATTTGGTATACTACCAAAACACTTGAAATAAGGATAGTGTCAGTGAACAAACCGAAGCTGTCAACTCTAGTTTCCTTCCCTTCGATCTCCGTCCTAGGTTAGGTGATCCTCACCCGTCCCTAGTCAATAACAATCATGCCACTCTTAGTGGATAAACAATTATTATACATTTTTATTGAATGTTGATTAATTTTCGTCAACGGTCTTGGGTTAAGATACTAAGTCTGCCCGTTCGCTTCGCCTCGACGGCGAGGTACGGTATCTTTTTCTTCACTTAGTTTCATTCTTATTTGAACCTCCATTGATCATTTATTAGGGTCCCCAAACTATCGATGTACGAATACGAGGCTTTAGGAACAAAATCCAAAAAAAAATTTGCCTCTATGAAAAGTGTCTTCGCCCTTGGTGCCTTCTTTGCTCTGCAGCGGCGTGCACAATTTCTGTGCAGCGTAACGAGAGAACTTGATTGCCTTCAACCTCGCCGCGGCAGCGACCAACATCGCTACGGGAAGGACTTCACCATGGCGAAGGTGCCCTTCACTGCAACAAAGGCCCGATTTTTGCCCAGCTTCCTCCTTGCTCATTTTGCTATTTTTCTCAAATAAATCCTCGAGCCAATTAAAACAGGGATCACTCCCGATGACATCGAATACCATCATAAAAACCAACCATGAACTTCAAAACCATGGATGGATTGAGGTTTCTAACTCAAACTTCATTTAAATCTAGGGTTTGGTTCTTACCTTTCAATCCCTTTGAATCTTCTTCACCCAAGATGCTTGATCATTGAAGTAAAATGGAAGTCACTGAAAATCACCTCTTCTTGCTCAACCCTAGCTTCTCCTCTCTCTCTTTGCTCTCAAAAACGGGTTGCTCAAAATGAGCATTCTAAGACCACTTTTGGTCTTTATTCTCCTTTTTCCCTTAAAGCCTTGTTTGGTTCACACAATAAATCCCATTTCTCATTTTTGGCATTTTTCTCACTTATTGGTTTTCATTTCACTCTCATTTATTATTTATTTCACATTAGTATTTAAGCTATCATTTGACCCTTAGAGTCCTTATTTTGCCAAATTCCAACTTTGCTCTTTTCCACTTAGATTTATTTTCGGATTCAATCAATTTTTCACTTAGCATATAATACTTAATCATATGCTCACATTTTTATTTCACTTTTCACTATTTAACAATTTATCAATTTTCCCGAAAAAACCCAAGTTGGCTCAATTTATACCCGGAATATATAATAAAAATTGTGCAAAAATTCCTGGGTATTTTAGGCGGATACATAAATAGTTGATTCTCCTCTTCTTCAGCAAACCCAGCTGAAATCTCAATTAAATCGAAAAAATTATTTTCTGGAACTTTATCAGTCTCTACCTCCATATCACATATCTTTAGTTTCATATTGTAATAACAAAAAACCGATTGTTAGAGCCTAGGGTAAACAAGTCAATTTCTTTGTTTGGTATGGATTAGAGCAAATGTGCTCCAATTTCTCTCACATGTTGAAGATGATGTGATTTGGGAAGAGCCTTGAATGAAGTCATAATGTGACTAGTTCCACTTGCAAAACCGTCAATTTAGCTATTAAAAATTAGCATATTAATATATAATAATAAAATAGTTATGGAATTTACTTTTAATGAATTAACACTCTGTATTGGCATAACTCAGTGAGGCTAATGTTGCTGATCATAAATCTTTTTACATCTTGAAAGAGGAGTATAAGCTGTGAATTCAAAATGTCAAAAAATCTAAAATAAAAAATCAATTGATTAAAGGACTCAATTAATTAGAATTAGAAACTCATTAATTTACCTCATTTCCAAAATTACAAAGGCGTTCAGCATTAGGATCTAATTTAGAAAAAACGTCATGAACAACCTGAAGTAGCTTAGGATCAATACTAACTCTAAGTTTATATTGAAATTTTGGATTTAGATAGTATGTTGCAATAGTTGTTGAGAATTAGTATGTGATAATAGAAACATAATATTATTAAATCTTATTCTGGTGAGGATATTAATTAGTTACTACATGAAGGATGTTTAAGGGTTCTATCCAGGCATAATGATGATATGTTTTCTACTCTATATGCTTTGGAATTAAATTACAATTGCTTTCATAAATGAATCAGCTTCGTAGACAAATGGCATAGTTGGAGCGACTTCTGAATCCTTAATGCGAGAAACATAGTGTGTTACTATAGATGGACCTGGCTTCTCCGCCTTATCGATATTCATGATCAAACATGAACCTTTCAACCTCATTTCCAACCGTCGACTAAGCATGAGATGATTATTCATTACTAATAAGAACATTCAAATCAGCCTCTTTTTAGAAAGCGTCAATGACAATATAGTTTGTTGCAAATCTTGTTTCTGCCCAGAGCATGCGATATCTCCACCGGACCTTTCGCGTTTCTTGACGACCCGACCATGATTGTAAATTAAGTTGGTTATCTTTCGGGCATTCTTGATCAGCTGACCAACACTATCCTTTTTACCAATGTCTTCAAACATTAAATCAATGCAGTGTGCTGCATATGGAGTCCAATACAAATTGTATTTCATCAACAACTTTCCCGCTTTCAAAAAATATTGATACATTATCTGTTACAATTTGCACCACATTTGCTTCTCTGACTTCCTTGATCACGTCCTTCAACAAACCATATATATATTTATTGTCTTTAATCTTATCTAACACATCAATAGATTTGAGGAAAATTGTGCTTCCTTTTGAATATACCATGAAATTAATTATGCTCAAACCCAGTTTGGCACAGTCATGCATCGCTTTTATAATTGTGCATCTATGTCTTCCATTTCTCCCTTCGTATGTTGACATAAGCTTCCATATCTTTATACTCCAGTTCCAAGTACTTGCTTTTGATTTCATATGGAGATGATGGTTCAATGCCCATCCCAACATATATAATTAAAGGAAAGTTGATTAGTGGTTGCAAATTTACAATCATAATTTTAAGATAATAATGTCATTATTAAAACATATTATACAATTAGACAAACTTGCTTGTTATGCACCAATAATTATATTCTTAAAATGGTCAAGTGCCTTTTTTGAGGGTGGAACACTCACCCATGAGCATTGAAATCGTAGTCTCATTCTTTCCTTGATTGAACCACCTTTGAACATATTTTTCAAGTTTTTTTGTCTTGCAGCTGAAGACTTGTACAATGATGGTGCAATTGGAAGTTATAGATCTGTATGCCGAAGACTTTGTGATCTTTGCATACATCTTGATGGATCACCTGGTTTGAAGACTCACCTATTGAAATTATCACGAAAAAAAAGTCAAACACATTGTTGCATACATAATTATGTGAAAAATGGGTAGATATAAAGATTTACCTTTTTTTTTTGCCTCTCATAAATTCTTCAACCTCTTCTCGGTTCCATTCACTAGCTTTTGACGCACGTACTGCTTCTCGATATTCATCTCGCTCGTCGAGGTGCATATCAGTCGGATACATATACACATCCTCGTCACCCTCTTCCTCCTCCTCATCATCAATGATAATGTGATGTCTTCCTCCCCAATTATTTTATATAATTCTACTCGAATTTCTTCCATATCTGTGACTTTTAAGCACGCACACTTTTGTTTTAAAGTTTAGCCGTTTCTTGTTTTTACTTCGCGGCACATTTGGACACTTCTTTGTATTTGAATGGGGATCCGTATGTGATAAGTGAAATTTGAAGCGAGTAATTCCACCAAGTTTTATCATTAAACCACAAAATTTGCAAATTGTTCCATTTTTATTTCCCTCCACGAGTGTGCAATATCTCCATGAAATATCTTTCATTTACCAATATTGCCTCCACTTTTATGATATCTAACAAACTTATATGTGATTTTATTGAAAATGAAATTAAAATCAATGTGATAATATAATATGATATCATTATAATAACATTATATAAATGTAAGTTAACATAAAAGTAAGATATAAGTTTGATATCTAACTTAATTTAAACTTTAGACTAACATAATGTCAATATAATAATTTAATATTATGATATCTATGTTATTTAATATTAATATTATGATATCTAAGAATATATAAGTTTTTCACATGAAATAATTATAATTGTTTAATAATATGTCTAAGATCTAAGTTTCAAATATTATATAACTAAACTAAGATGTCTAAGATCTAACATCTAACTTAATTTAATATTATGAAATTTAACTAAATTAAAATTATAGTATAAAAATGTTTCAAATTTAATGTAAGTTAATATGAAACTAATATTATTAACTAATATGTAAGCTAATTTCTTTTCAACATAATATCTAAGATCTTAGTTTTGAAGATTAGCATAATTACCCCTTAACTAATATGTTTAATAATATGATATCTAAGATCTTAGTTTCTAACCTGTGCCTAACCTAATTTAAACTTAATCAACTCTATCTAAGTTCATATAAAAGTAATACTATTAACTAATTAACTAAAAATTATATTAGTTAGTAATATTATTGAGTAAAATAATATTATTATGATATCTAAGAAGATCTAAGTTTCTAACATGAAATGATTATAATTGTTTAATAGTATGATGTAATATCTAAGTTTCAAACATTATATCTAACATAATTTATTATTATCAAATTAAAATAAAACTATACTATAAAAATATTTTTATAAAATACTTCAATACCAAAATAAAACTAATATACATTAAAAATAAAATATGGATAAATACAAAATAAATTCACAAAGAAACATACCATAATTAGCCTAGTATTTGTTATAATTGAAACCTTGAAAACCAAAATCTTTAAAATATTGAGATAAAATACAAAGAAAAAATAATTTGAGAGTCAAATGGAGCTTGGATGTATGGATGAGTTTGTAATGAAATTGTATGATTTTAGGGGTATTTATAGAATTTTTTGGAGTCAAAATAGTCATTGGATTGTCAAAAAACCGTTGTGAATTAGTTATAACCATTGGATTTGATTTTGGTTCAAATCTAACCGTTAGATCATCATATATCCGTTGGAAATTATTCTGAACTGTAATATCAAACTTTAGATTTAAAATCAATTATTGGATAAAAAATATAGTCGTTGGATGCTTTTAAAAAGCGGACGAAATCTAGACCATTTGATCAAAACAGAAACAAACCTAACGATCAAATCGTACAACCAATTTTTTTCAAAATATCGTTGATATATAGCCGATTTGTTGGCAATTTTTTTCCGACATTTTCAAGTCACTTGCCGTGACACACATCGTATTATTGAAATATATGTTTTTCACGATATTTCGGTGGAAATATCGTGAGTTTCCAATATTCTGCGAATTTTCTTGCATCGGGTACGATTGAAAAATCGTCTTCGGTATCAACCGATATCCAATCCGATAAAACCGATTTTTTATTCCTTGGTTGACTAGGCCCTCCACCACGCCGATGGCGATGAAGATGGAAGCATCAGCGAGAAGAAGATAAGGATCTCGTTGACTATGCTGCCAAGCCTGGGAACTCATATATATATATATATATATATATATATATATATATATATATATATACTCTCTCTCTCTATATATCTTAGTATTACCTTACGTGGCCAAACAACTCTACATGCTCAAAATCAAGCAGTGGCTGAGGGAAATTTTCAGACAACACGATACCAATGGGATGGGCAGCTCGACATGGCAAAGCTCAAGAAAGCCTCCCGATATCTCGGCGCACTCATTCCCGGCTGGCGAGTAAACTGGGCTCTCCACCACGTCAATGAAGGCGTTTGCCTCAACGAGGAGGAGTTGAAAGATCTCGTTGACTATGCTGCCCAGTTGGGGTATACCCTAAATATATATATATATATTCGATGTTTCGCATGCTACCTAACTGTTTTTATTTTTAAGAATAAGGAGAATAAAGAAAAGTTTGGTACCCAGTTTTTTTTTTCTGAAAAATATAAAGAACACAAAAAAAAACATTAAATTTAATAAAGAATAATTTTCAAAAAAACACCAAGACAGTGTTTTCTACGTTTTCAAAAGCAATTTTCAAAAACAGTATCCAAACATTGCCATTATATTTTGATTTACAGTTCTCCTTTGCATTGGACTAAACATCGATTCTATTTTGCTTTTTTCAGTCTAATTAATTTGAAGGTTAATGTGATAAAGGAAGTGAAGAGATAGATCATGGGTGGTGAAGTAGCCCACTTCACATAAGGATGAAAGCCGGGGATGGATATGGATACGGATACGATCGAATATGAACCAGCGAATCTAGCGATGATGCCTTTGATCTGATGGAAATTCATTTAAGTCACTGGAAATGAACAAACAATGTCTCTACACAACAGTTAAAAGATGAACACAGTAAAATAAAACAAGTACAATCTAATTTTCTTTTGTTTTATTTTATTTGAAGAATTAAAAAAATGATTCAGTCCTGTCATTGAAGAAATGTATATATGCTTCTTCATTTTATTTTATCTAAAAAATTATAAAAAAAAATGATTTACCCGCACTTACCCCACTTTTTTTGAAAGAGATTCTACATAAGCTTCTTATCATATACAATTTTATTTAATATAGTATTAGGAGCTCCTTTTTTCTACGAGGAGGATTTGGCCTTAGCCTCTTATTAGAATATTTGGTATGATGAGAGGATGAAACCTTAAATATAGCACCGGATTTGTGTGTCTTGATGATCCAATTAGACTAATTCATAACCCGTTCCTATCTTATAAATAAGGAAGGAAACCATTGGCCACAAGCAAGAGAAGGACGATAACAACTTTTAATTATCATGAAATATTCATTAATTAAATTATTAGAAAGTCAACGTATGCATAATCCATGAATGTATATATATATATATATATATATATATATATATATGATGGAATCTAAAGCTGGGCGGGCAAATCACCGTTCGCTAGTACGAAAAGTGGTGAGGACCATGCCACGTCCATATCCTTCCTGCTGACCCGTTGGGCGGGAGCATGGATTTGGAAACCAGGGAAGGCGCACGGCCCGGTCAAGCCATATCTTTACAAAATAACCGAGAAGATAAAATATTCCTAAAAGGCCGTCATGTTAAGGTCAAATCCAAGTCCTATTATAAGGGAAGGAAAAGCGACGAGGCAGATTAGTTAGATACCCCCGATAAGGAAGGAGGATTATTTCCAAATAAACTCCCTTTGACCTAATCCATTCTTAAATCTAAGAGTGACTACATGAAACCTATCCTCAGAAGGAAGGACCCTATTATGTCCAAATTGGATGAATATCCAGCCTCAAACACAAGGCAGCTCCCGACAAAAGGTAAACTAATTTCTAAGCAGTGCGGTCTCTCTTTACTCTCGAGGCGGAATGGCTTAAGGCATCGGGCGGCGGCGCGCCTGCGCCGACCCTGCTTCGTGCGGTTCTTAATGCGGGAAAGTGCTTCGCATCGAGCACGTAGATGCGACATTGCGGCAATCTACCCGGCAAGCGGTTGGCATCGCCGGTTTGGCTCCTCGACGATCTTGGTTGGCCAGCTGACCCGACACGCTCGGCCCGGGTTCAGTTCGGCATCATCGGTTGGCGCCGTGCGTAGGAGCGACAATTCCTTCATAAACATAGCGATTCCTCGATTCGCGATGGTATCAACAAGAGCCTGGCAGGGTAACACTAATCCGCCGAGACACGGAATCCACCCGGGTGATATGGCTCGTGGACCCTTGGGGCTGTGGAAACTTGATGCAAGCGATACAAGCGAAGTGAGCGCTTCGCCCTCGTAAACTAATGGTGAAGAATTGGAAGCGGCTTACGGACGGAATCACAACGCATCAACGGGAACCGCGGCAAACTTCGGAAGGCCATAACCTCCTCCCGCGAAGAACCACTTGGGTCGCGGCATTCCCCAGGAGCATCGAGGCGACCGAGAGTCTAGTCGAGCCGGGGCATGGACCCGCCGTTGGCCCGGTATTAGGGAAGCGAAGCTATGCCCGGGGGGCGGCTCGTGAGGCGGCGCCAGTCACCCTGACTAGAAGCAAGGGAACAATCATGGGAGCGAGAGGTTCAAAATCTTCGGCGAGCTCATCGGCGTGAAGGAAGTGGTGAAGGCGAGCGGGCGATATGGACACCTTGAGTACGGTAAGCGAAATCTCCGCCTTCACGTGGGAGTCACTTACCTTTCCCCTTCGGGGAAGTTGAAAGATCTTTCGGTGAAACATTCGATGGAGTCAAAAAGTCCATTGATCCTGCTAATATACCAATCGGATGGGCATGGGTGTGGGGACCACGTGCGATCTGGAACTTCCATGTTGCGCTGAAAAGGCCCGGCTTGGCACTGGTTGATAAATTCCCCCTTCATCTATCTCGTCATTAAGAACTACATTATTTTTGTGTCCACTGTGGCTGGGTGTCTGGCAGGCCCACCATCTTGACCGTCAAGCGAGGATCGCGGAAAGTTTGGAAATCCTGTAATACGGAGATTGACGCCGAGTCCACGAAGATAGGCGTGCAGACGAAAAATTCGCTGTCACAGCTTTCATCGCGGGGTTGGGCGTACAATCAAAGGACATGTTCTCTATCTCGAAGAACCCCTCGAAGCTAGCATGGCGAATTCCTCGCGAAGAAGAAAGAATTACATAAGCGTGAGGAGGCCCTCATGTCGAGAAGGAGAGCTCCTCGCCGCGGGGAAAAGGAGACCGCAGGGCAGACGGCGGGGCGACCTGGCGTAAAGGCGACCAGAAATCCCCATATACGAGACGGGGCGATCCCCTAAAAGGCGGGGAATCTCGAGAGGCGGTCTGGGCCGCCAAAGCGAAGGGCGGCGATTACCGGTCTGACGCTTCACTCCACTAGCGGCCTCGGTATCCTGAGTCTACGCGAAGTGCGAAGCGAAGCGATTCTGAGATGGCCGAACGCGGATGAAATCAGATCCCTCGGCGAGGATAACACAGTATTGCGAGTTTCTGAGGATATGGACATGCGCAGACAAGCGTATACCGCTAAGAGAAATAGAATATTTGATACGGCGCGCGGATATCTTCGGCGTTTCATATCTCGAGGAACGGCTTCAGTCGAGCCAAGTCGAACCTGAGAACCGTAATCGACCGACTCGGCGACCAGCCGTCTCGGTAACGAAGCTGTTACGGCACCAGCGGCCCACGGGAGAATCCATGTGATCTCGGGAGGTTTCGTGCTTTGGAGGAGGAGAATCTAGTTCGGCTGGAAAGCCCACCTACGGGCATAAGATCAGCCCGAGACATGGGGAAATAAGCGATCTCCCTAAATTACTTGCCCGAATCGACACTACCATCACGTTCTCGGCTGAGACCTGGAAGGGTGCCGGCCACCCCATGGCGACCAGTAGTAATCCCGCACAATTGTGGCGGCCGCGCGAGTTCAGGGTCTTAATCGATAATGGGAGTTCGGTGACATCATCTTCCGTCGACCTTGACAAGATGGGTATAGGAAGAAAAGCTAAATCCCGTCGACACACATCTGCGAGAGTTTCGAGAGAGAAGATGCTAGTTGAGCTCGATTCAATGGTCTTTGCGACCTGGGAGAACCCCATGCCGAGACAACGACGACGGCAAGGTTCCTTATAGTGGATGCTTGTATTTATAATATGCTGCTAAAGCGGACCACTCCCTCAAAGCAATAAGAAAGCCATCCCCTCGGCATATCACATGATAATCAAATTCAGGCGATGAATGAGTCGGACGGTCAGAAGGAAATCGTGAATTGGCGAGAGTGTTACCGACCTCCGTGAAACAAGAGTGGTCGACTACGTGAGCATGGCTGGCGGAAGAGAAGCTTGAAATGCGCGGCGAGGCCTCACCCGACTCGAGCCCTCGAAGAGGAACTAGAACCTGCCCATTTGGATGACAACCAGGCATCGCTGCATTGGCTCCCGAACTACCAAAGGATCTCGAGCCTCCTAACTCGGTTTTTGGGGCCCGGAATAGAGACGTTTTTCGCATGGCGCGACGAACATGGGAGGAATCGACCTACCCGATAATCACCCGTAAAGCGAACACCAACCCGTCCTTCAAATCGGTTAAATAGCGTAGGAGTTTCGCGGAAAAGCGAAAGGCCATATTGAAATTCGGTAGCTCCTTGAAAGCGGGAGCGATAAATGAGGTGGAATACCACGAGTGGCTAGCTAACGTTGTACTGCGTCGAGAAGGTAGCGACAAATGGCGACTTCTGCATCGACTTCAACGACATAAACAAAGCGTACTTGAAGGGCGGCTTCCTACCTTGAATCGACCTCATCGTGGGCGCCCGCGGTACTGAACTACTCGGTTTTGGATGCATTTAGGCTGTCGGATCGGCCTGGACCACGGACGAAGACTTCGTTGTCGGCTGGAACCTCTGTGCTCCCGGGTGTCTTGGTTTGGACTGAAGTGGGGAAGCGACCTCTGGGACTAGTGAGCCGGATGTTCCCGAGGCGGATAGATGCAGTGATGGGTATACATAGGCGACATCTTGAAAAGTACAGAAACTAAATCAGATCTCCACGTATCACCCATCTCTATGAGGCATTCAGATCGAGGAATTATAACATGGTGAACGGTTAAATGCTTCAGCGGCGTGTCGACGGAAGAAAATTTATGGGTTTCATAGTTAACCCTGAGGGTTAGGCGAATCCAGAGACGAAATAAAAGCATTGCTCGACATCTTAGTCGCCTTGAGGAATAAAGGAGGTCCAACCGGTTGGCGGGAAGGATTGGCTCTAAGCCATTGATATCAGGCGAGTGATAAATGCCCGACCTTTCTTCGAGTTACGAAGAAACGCCATTCGGTGGGGCGAGAAATGTGAAGAAGCATTAAGTAGCCTTAAAAACATACCTAAGCTCTCCTCAGTTCCCTAAGTAGTCAGTTGAAGGAGAAATCCTCACTTTGTACTTAGCGAGTATCAGACTTCTCCAACCGGTGCGGTACTCGTCGGAGACAAGAAGCAGGTCGGCACAGTTTACTCTTCTCGAGCGAGAGGAGGCGGAGAGGTACCCGAGAATTAAAAAGTTGATACTAGCACGGTGTTTGCGGCCGGAAACTTCGCCCACTATTTCGAGGCTCACAGTAAAAGTCTAACCAAGTACGATAGGCGGGTATTACACAAACCCAGTCTGGGAAGGTTGATGAAGTGGGCCATAGAGCTAAGCGATTCGACATCGGAGTACCAATGGCGCCTCAAAGGAGACGGAGTCTGTGACTTCGTCATGAAATTCGCTCGATAGAGCTTCTTGAGCCCACCTGATCGAGGAGGGCGACCTCCCATATGGAAACTCTCGTAGATGGAGCCTCAAGCGCCACGGGGGAGCGGAGGCGAGGCTTAATCCTCACCTCACGGAAGGGATAGATATTGAATGCGCACTCGGGTTTGGGTTCGGGCTTCGACAACGGCCAGGAGTATGGTAGTCATAGCCGGGCCTCAACCTCGCCCACTCATTAGAGGTCGACCAGCTAGAGGTCTACAGTGACTCCCAATTGGTGGTCGGGCGGTCGAAGATATCTGAGGCCAAAAGTGAGGCAGTGATTCTATATCTCGAAAGGTCAGTGATTGAATTTAAAAAGTTTATATTGGTTCGGAGATTAGTCGTCCTATGCGAGAATCACAGAGCCGGCCTTGGCAAAACTAGCCATGGACCCTATTTGGGGATTATATTAGTGGCTGAGGAACCTTACTAGGCGACGAAGCGTGAATAAGAAGGAAGGTCTTCCAGTTTGCCAATCTGAAGGAAGCCTTTACAAAAACAGGATTCTTACGCACCTTTCCTAAAACCATCACAGGAGAAAGAACCTTGATATAATGCTAAGAAATTACGAAGGCATATGTGGGAACCCATATCAGGTATGACGTTGGCGAAGAAATGTAAAGCGGGGACCCTCTTACGTACGATACTTAGATGGGCCGACTTGGTCAAGAAAGATAGAATCTGAGACATGAAATATCACGCCTCGTCGGAATTTTGTGATGATTAAACCCCCGGCCCACTTCCCAGCCCGGTAGGTTGGACATATTGAGGCCCTTTTCGGCATGGCCAATGCAGTCACTATAATTGTCGCAGTGGATTATTTCACCAAGTAGGCAGAAGCCGAACCTTTAGCCGATTACAGGAAAAAACACGCAATTTCGTGTGACCATCATATGTCTGATTTGGCATACCAAACCTGGGGTGTCGGACAATGGCAAACGATTCGACAACACAAAATTCAAAGATTTATTAATGGGGCTCGAATTAAAAATTATTACTAAAATGCTTCAACCACCCACAATCAAGCGGCGAATTTGAAGTCGCAACCGGAACCCTTAAGTACAAAATAAGCTAGAAGATCTTGAGGAGTTGGGTAGAGCCTCCGAAGTCTTGTAGACTCTGGGACGGCAGTAAGCAACTCGGAGCCGCGTTTGCCTGGCCTTTGGCACTGAAAGCGATGGCCTGACGGTTGGGCCAAATCTCCCGAGTCGGGGTTGGCGTGGGAGGGGCAAAAATGGCGGGCCACGTATGCGGGCCCAGAACTCACGGATGGCATTGAAGCGGGTTCCAGCCGGTGCGCGAAGAGTATCGAGAAAGCGGCCAGTACTACAACGGAGGTCAAGCCACGCGGGTTACATGTCGGGGGATTTGGTCTTAAAAGCCGCCGGCGAGGAAGAATCAAACGCGCTACAGAAACTAGCATTTGTGGGAAGGTCCTTACATAATAGCAGTGTCAGGACCCCGAACAAATTATCGACTCAACAGAGGAGGAAAAATACTTACAACATACATGGTAGACTGGAAGCGTTTTTACCGATGAAGCACTGGTTTTAAACTAAAAGCCTTATCAATTCTTATTAGGGCCAGTGGAGCTGCAGGTAATTTGAGTATCTCAAACGGTCAGGATATATAAAGAAATATACAGTGAAAAAATTCACGCAAAAATAAAAGTCCTCTTTATTCCAAATAAATCATGTCGATTACAATCAGTGATATCCTTGATTGCATCTTGAAAAACACTCTCGGTCTGTGGCCAAAAAAAAAAAAAAAAGGAGGAAGGCAGAAAAGACAGAATAAAGAAAAGAGGGGGTGTGATAGGAAAAAAGAAAAAAGAGAGGTGTGATAGGGAAAAAAGAAAAGAGGGAAAAAGAGCGGGAACAAGGAGAAGAAAGAAAAGGGAAGAAGAGGTAGAAAGGAGGAGGAAGAAGATAAAAGAAAAAACCTTGAGAGAGCGGCGCAAGATCGCCACCAAATCAGGACCACTCGGTAAGCTAGGGGAATATGACTCCACGTAAAGGGAGACTAGGGGAAAAACAACTCCACACATGAAGACCAGAAAGTGATCGAAAGGCGTCGGAGGAACTCCATTGACGGCCAGAACGTCGATCCATCCCGAGCGAACTTCATCCCACCCAGCGTGAAAAGCAAGAATCTCCAAAAACATAAGATCTGGAGGCAAACAGGAGCCACCATTTATAAGGAGGTCAAAGCGCTGAAAATTCAGCGTTCAGTTCTCCATAAATCGGCATTAATGGCGGATTTAGCCCCCTTTTCGAGGACATGCGGCGTTCCAGTTCACCAAAGCTCTTCATACCAAAAATCATGCGGCGGTTCCAGTTCACGAAGTCACCGCTCGAAAATCCGCCTCGCGTCTTCGGCTCACTTTGTGAGCTCTGCTCTGCGCATGCCCGCGGCGCCTCGAAGTCGAACCGGCTCGGGCTACATCGCCATACGGCAGGCAGCCACAAGGCCCTGGCGCCGGGGAGCCCGAGTTGCTCCGCTGAGCTCCTCTACTGCACGGGGAGCCATTTTCAAAGGGTCAGGTAGAAATTTCGAAATTTCTGTCAATATGCGGCTTGAACGCCCGGCCACGGCGCTGCGAGGCGGGTTGCTCCTTTGGCGAGCTCCTCTACTCTTGCCCCGCAGGCCATGCTGCCTCAGGGTCGAGATCCGCGGCTGGGGCTACCCCATCGCCATCTGTGGGCGCCACCAAAGCCACAGCGCCACGAGCCAGTGCTCACTTGGGCGAAACTCCTCTGCCCTCTGCGAACCGCAGTTGCCTCGAGTGGACCGACTGAGACTATCGCCATACGGCTTGAAACGCCACCAGGCTGACGTGAGAGCCCGGTTACTCGCTGGCGAGCTCCTCTACTGCGCACGAGCCCGCGGCGCCTCCGGGTGAATCGGCTCGGGGCTACGTCGCCCGTACGGCAGACGCCACAGGCCACGGCGCCCATGGCGGGTTAACTCACTTTGGCTTGAGCTCCTCACTACACGCAGACCCGCATTTGCCTCAAGAGTCAGACCGACTCAGGCTTCCATCACCTGCGGCAGGCAGCACGGCCCACGATCTGGGAGCCCGATTGCTCACTTTGTGAGCTCCTCCCACTGCGAGCCCTTTATTTGCACCGAGTCCAGTTTGTGAGCTACATATCGCGGCGAACGCCACAAGGCCTGGCGCTAGAGCCCGATTGCTCACTTGTGAGCTCGCTACTGCGCACGAGCCCGCAGCGCACCGAAGTGGTCATTTCGGTACGCCGCCCGCGGCCCATCGCCACGCACTTGGCGAGCGGCAAGGCTACGGCGCGGGGCCCGATTGCTCACTTTGACAAGCCCTTGGCCTCCCGAGACGGGCCGGGCTCCGCTAACACAATTCATAATGCGGGCTCATCCCCCGACTGGATGGACAGGCCTACTATCAACATGGCGAGCCCTTGGCGCACTCCGGGAGGGCGAGACGGGCTCGCTGCTAATCCATATGGGCGAGGCTCGTCCACGGCTTCGGATGGGCGAGCCCCTCGCATTCACTTTGCGAGCCGCCGGCGCACTCCGGGCAGCGGGCTCCTTGCTGAATTCGCCAGTGCGGGGAAACCATCCCGGCTTCGGATGGGCGAGCCCTACGCATCAGGCGGGCCGCCGGCGCACTCTAGACGAGGCGGGCTCGCTGCTTTTAATTCATATCGGCGAGGCTCATCCCCAGCTCGAGATGGAGGCGAGCCCACACTATTCCCGGTGACAAGCCCTTGGCTTGCACTCCCGGGCAGACAGGCTCATGCTTACAATTCATGCGCGAGGCTGTCCACCGACTCGGATGGGCGACTCGCTATTCACGTTGGCGAGCCGCTGCTCGAATGACGGGCTCAGCGTACAATTCGCCAATGACGAGGTTCATCCCACCAAACTCAGATGGAGCCCGAGCCCCTACTATTCTGATGACGAGCCGCGTTTGCACTCGGCCCGGGCTCGCCGTCGAAATTCATGCGGCGAGCTCGTCCACGGCTTCGGATGGGCGAGCGCACTATTCACATTGGCGAGCCTTTCGCACTCGAATGACGGGCTCGCCGCGCAATTCATATTGGCAGTTCATCCCTCAACTGGTCGGCGAGCCCCTACTTACTCACATTAGCCAGGCCATACGGACTCAGCGGTCGGGCTCCTTCTTCTTATTACATCGGCGAGCTCTTCCCAGCAGCTCTATTCAACCCCGCTCTGGCCTCCGTCTTTGACCCAAAAGATGAGCTTCACTCGCCTCGAGCATTGGCTTGACCTCAGCCACAAAACCAGGCTGACACCCACTTGGAGTTTAGACAACAAGACCCACGGACTAATCAGCGAGCTCCACCCTCCAACCATATCGTAGAACGAGCCCGGTTAAACAGGATATTACGCAAAATTTCAGCGATACAGTCTAAATTGCTGAGATCTCCAAATTGGATCTTAAATCGGGTGACACAAGTCAGGAAAAAGAATAAAGATATCTCAGCTAGAACATAAGTTTTCAAAAAATGGGTATTTATTAAAAGGAAGGCTACAATTATCAAGCCCGAACTAACAAAAAGGGGAGAAGATGACATCGGAAAGCATAAATGAGTCAAAAATTTAGGCATCGAATGATGAAGAATGAGAAAGGGATCTCGAGTCGGAGTAACGAACCACAAAGGAATAGTCGTATCGGAAGACCTCGCCTCCTTATCACTTGGGAGGTGAAGTTGAAATCTAAATACGAGTACGCCACAAACGACGCCCGGGTTGAAGCGAGCCACCTAGAAGCCCATGAGCCCTAGGCTTGATCCATGATTGTTTGATAACCTCATCCCTCTGGCTGACGACCATGTTGATTTCTGGAGTGAAGATCTGTAGCATAGAGCCACCACATTCATCGCTCGGTAGTCTTGATAATTCTGCGACCGGAAGAGACTCACGGCCGGCGTCTCCAACAACACCTTGCCCTCACGAACTCGAGGACAAGCGACTTGAGTTGTTTTTCTTTGAAGCTCAAATCATGTCGCGTAACCCCACGTGACTCCACGCTTTGAAGATCATTTGCATGGGATGTGAAAACCACTCCTAACCATTTGAAGCTCATTACCAGTGAGATCTACCATCTCCTCCGAGTCTCGACCAGCTCGCCACTGCGCGGCTGGGCTCGCCTAACCTCGAGACTACGCTCGGCCTTCGTCGAGCTGCTCCGGACCTGCGTTCTCTCTATTTTTTACGCACGGCCTTGGCCGTGGGATATGCTTAAGATCGCCGCCGCGGCTCTATTTCCTCGGTCAAATCTTTGCGCTCGTTCACAGAAACTTCGGCGCTCGAGAATGCAAAGCCACCTTAAACACTTTATAAATCAGGCGTCTTCACATGTTTTCATTGATTTGCTTATCGGCGGGCGCTAAATGTCGTTGGCAGCTTTGCATGTCGAACCACCACGAGACATAATGTTCGGCCGCAGAACAAGCATGAAAATAAACACGGTACGGACTTAAAAGCCATCCTGAGAACCAGCGCCCAGCTTCATCAGTGGCAATTCCTTCGATCCCCCAATGTTAGACTCCTGGAGAATGGATGAGATGGAATTTGCTGCAAGTTCGGCACTAGAGAGCAGAGAAGCCTTGATTGCACCAGATTTTTGCTTCGATTTCTTTTTCGGCTCCGCCATCCCCCGAGGAGGTGACTTGGCATTGTCGGGAAGGCCAGTTCCATCTGAGTTATAAGAGCGGGCGGAGTCACGTGAGGGCGCTTGGTTACATGAAAGACCCTTTGCCTTGGCGACGGGCTTAGGAAGCCCGAGCCGATGGAGTCAAAGCCGGGGCGGCGACCCTCGGTCCGACTTCGTGGAGCGAGAGAGAAGGGGGGGACACGCTGGCCAATTACGAGGCCTCGGCCGGGGCGTGCCTCTCTGGTTCGACGGGGAGAGAGAAGGGAGACACCCTGACCGAGACCTTGGAGCAGGCGGTCCCTTTCGGAGGTCCAACTTTTCTCTTCGCTCCGGGGCTTAGGACGTCACCCCGAATGAACTAAAATCTCTCCCACGGTAGGAGTGGCGGTGAGCTGAGGAAAAAACTCGAGGGTAGAAAGAGTGGGGCCTCAAAGAAACCGGTGACGTCACGGGCAACAAATTAGGGCTAGAGATATTCGACTTTATCGATACTGCATAGGAGCAGAGCGAAACATTCCTCTCGGCAGCTAGAGTACAATGGCATCTTAAATCATTTGAGATCGAGGCGAATCTGGGAAGCATAAGGAAAGCTTAAGGTCAGAAGTATTCGATCGTCTTTAGATAAATCAAACCAAAAGTAATGCAAACACTCACGAAGGTTATCGAGGGCTCCGTCAGGGGCACCCCAGAGCATCATCCACGACATGAGAGTCATACTCGATTGGAACCAACTAACGAAGAAATATTGTCCTTTCCATGATCGGTCTGCGAGAAGGAGGAAGGTCAGGATCACCGAGGAGGGGCCCGAGCGATGCGGAAAATCATCCCTAAAACCCTCACATGTTGCCATCGGTGAAAAAGATGGAGGGAGCAGAAGCCACGCATTAGGGACCTTGAGCCCACGTCATGAAAAGACCAATAAACCAACTAAAATGCCCCAACCATTGAGGGCCAGTGGGAAGGGCAGATGTTGAAATGTTCAGAAGAACTTCTTTTATGAAGGATGCAAAGGAAGCCGAGCGTTAATGCAAAAGCAACTTCAAAACGAGATCATACCGAGCGGAGGGTGGTGTAAAGGTCGAAACATCGGGAGGCGATGTCGGACGCCGAGAGGCCGATAATGCTCAGCAAAGGTATACCCATATGAAGGACCAACCCTACTAGGGCCCACCTTGGCGGCGTGCGAGCGGTGAGTCTGGGAAGTCAGACCCTTAGGATGTTGATCGGGTTCATCTTGCTTTTTACCGCACCTAGGAAGGGAGGCGCCTCGAGGCAGGTTGAGGCCACCGCATTTGTCAAACAAAGCGGGAACACCCCCGGCTGCCCCCAGGCCGGCATCAACGAGGAAGAGTCATCGCTGATGCGCCTGAAGGAAGAGCGATTTGGACCCGTAGCGTAAGAAAAGCGGTATAAGCGAAATCAGACGGCGAACCTGACCTCGTCGTATCAATCGAAAGAAACACGACAGACGGGACCCAACACTAAATGTATGTGAAAAATCCGTAATCTAAATACAAGAACGCCAAGAAATATAAAAGACAAAAGTGGTGCCATGCAGGTCAAGGAAGTCGAACTAGGAAGGTCTGACAAGAAACAAGGGAAAACAGCGGCGGGCTGAAAAACAAGCGCAAAAACCCAAGAGCCCATCATTAACGCACGCCCACGCATGACACGGCGTTAGGTTAATTAATCACATCCGCGCGTACACTCCGGAAATAACAACCGCCGCAGAGCTAATCACACTCTTCGCCCACGCAGCTCCCGGCATACCGCGTGGCCGGGGCAAATCGATAGGATACGCGTAATCGGGCCGTGCATCTCATTCGCAAATTCAAAAGAGGCGACTATGCCACGCCCATATCCTTTCCATAATGTACTCACAGCCCGTAGAGCATGGATTTTGAAATGTAGCGCCCATACACGGTCGTCAAACCATATCTTTACAAATAATGTAAGATAGAATATCCCTAAAAGACGCCCCTGCCTGGCTCCAAATCAAGTCCTATTATAAAGGGAAGGAAAAGCAACAGAAGACCGTTAGTTGGATACCCCCCAATAAGGAAGGAGGATTATTCCAAATAAACTCCTTTGACTAATCCATTGCTAAATCTAAGGCTGACTACATGAGGAAACCTATCCTCCAAAGGGAAGGACCCCTAATCATCATCCAAATTGGATGAATATCCATTATAAACACAAGGCCGCTCCAACACTGAAAGGTACGCTAATTCTAAGCAATCGAGGGATCCTCTCTTCTCTCGCATGCACCGACTTAGGCACGGAGCGGCCCCGGCGACGCCCTCGCGCCGACCCCCTCTTCATCTGGCAGTTCTTATCAAGCAGAAAGTACCGCATCTGTGAGTCTCGTAGGATCGACATTGGCAAAGATCCTACCCCACTCAAACGGTTCTAAGATCCTTCGCGCTTGCTCACAGCCTTGGTCCACCCAACGACCCAACACGCTCCACCCCCAGCCCGGCTGAAAAGGCATCATCAATATATATATATATATGAGCAGCAGCAAAGATAAAGAGTTGAGCAGCATATATATATAAGTATATATATATATATATATATATATATATATATATATATATATATATATATATATATCTTAGCCAATCAACAAAACAAAGATAATGGTCTACTCATACCAAAAAAAATTGGTCAATTTTTCATACTTCACAATCCAAGAGATGTATTTGTATTTCTAACAAATTGAGATGTGGCCTATTGGCCTGTTTTGCAGAAAGGGGTGGGAGGGTAGTTTGATGAATCCAGATATTTGGGGCAAAAAATGAAGGAGACTTTTTCTCCAAGTCAGACATGGTAGAGAGCGTGATCGGTGATGCAAAGTTACTTAGGAAGCAAAACTCCTTAATGGAGACATGGATAGTTGTTGGAAAAAATTGGCTAGTGCTCTTACTTAGATGTGCCCATAAAAGGGAGACTCAACACAAATTTTAGAGGATGATCAACCAAAAATCAAAACCGAGCAAGAGCATTTCAGTATCTCTACAAGTTCATCAGCCATCTTTTCCATATTTTTTCTTTACAAGCATTTGTTACTTCAACGCTTTCTTACTTCAGCACTTGATTTCCAATCCAATTCTATAATAAAATCTAGTATTTTTCTAGCTAGTCTGTTAAGTTTCCTCTTAGTTTTCAATTCAATCTATGCAATCTAATTTTCAATGTATTTTTCCGCTTTGATTCTAGGGAACTGTCAAGGGGATTAGGGGATCCATTTTTTGCTTGAGCAAAAGTTAGATTTCGGCACAGTTTCAATTCGAAAATATTATAATTTCCTGGCACACCCACGCATTCACTTATTTCTGTGCTTTTTGTATGTCTTGGTGAATTTCACTAGAAAATCCACCAAACATATTTTTGGCACGCCCGATGGAACCTGATTTTTGCTTAAGAATGCCACCAAAATTAAGGAGTAAGATAACTTTAGAGTCCCCAAACCCAAGATCTAATGTTGTAGAAGCAACACAAGAAGGAAGAGTTCACCTGTCATGTCAGAGTCTCATTAGTCTCAAAATGTCAGCCACAAGAGTCTTGATGAACCCACCCGATTAACCTCATGAAACCGAGGGACCTCCAAGACGCTCATAATGGATATAGAAACTTTTCCTTAAAACAAATAACAAATCCATGGAGCTTAACCCCTTTCAATCCTTAACATATTCTTAGAAAATAATGCGGAAGCGAAGTGGTAAATTTTTTTTTTTTTTTTTCTTTTTCAAACGCTTTAGATTTTTTCGTAAAATTCGGGCCGTAGTTTCCTCTCGCTTTTCTAAGACTTTCCCAAATTTACAAAACCCGCGAAAACATTTAAAAGCACTTCTCTAATCTTTCCATCCTCAACTTCTCAACTTCCGCTTGTGGACTCTCGGGCCACAACCAAATCAAACACAATATATACATATATACACATTTATTCATTTCAATCATCAAAACATTTGCAATAAACTTCTTCAAACTATGAATTTGTTTTTATCAAAAGATCGGGCTCGAGTCGACTTAAGCCGACCGCCTACGTACTCGCTCCACCGAGGATCAAAGCCCACGTAGTTCCTTTCTAACTTTATACATATACATATATCCATAACAAAAATATTCAAACACATACGCGATGGAAAATTATATATACAATGAAATCACAGCGCTGCCTTCTCGATGGCTCGACGATCGTGACCGGGGACGCTTTACTCAAGGCGACCTATCTCGGGTCCTAAAAATGTTTTTGAAACATACGGAAAAGAATGAGCTAAAGGAGCCCAATGAGTGTACATTTTCATTTTTAAATAACATTTCTCGTGATACAAAGCAATACATACTATTACAATTAAAAATCAATTTATGTCTTAAACATTTATGCCTTAAACTTTCTTTTCTTCTTTCTTATAATAAATACTTATGCCACCAAAACCATTTGAAGCCTTATAAACATTTATGCCTTAAACTTTCTTTCTTATTTCTTCTTTCTCGATGGAACCTATAACAAACACAATCGAATGTACTTCCCGGGGTAATCGACTCAAGTGAGGGACAAATACATTCGGCTTCATAACCACTCACGCCCCATGGAGAAACTCACGCTTGCATAGGGTTCCAATCAGGCACTTCATCACAAAGGATATTTACCCAGACACTTCTTATTTCCCTCCTCGCTAGTAAATCCTATAACTTTACCCTCCACAAATCCTTACATCGCTTTTAAAGTACCTCTAACATATTAGTCATAACAGTCATGGGGTTTGGGGGTGGTAACCATCAGTAAAACATTTTCAAACACATTTAGAAATCCATTTGTAAATCCTTTACTTTATTATTAAACACATGCATTCTCCTTTACACATTTTTAAACTTTCATAATACCTTAACATATGCATACATATTTCATATACATATAAATATATATTGATGCAAGATAAAACATTTACAAACTTTCAGTTTAATATTTAAATCATTCACTTTTAAAAACTCAATTTTCAAAATATCATTTTCACTCACATTTCCCACCGCTCAATCCTCGCCTTTTCATGCCCGCTGAGTTCCCTGCCTCATCTCGATAGTCCTTTCACCTTTCCAATAACATCACAATTACACATTAACCATACGTGTCCATTTAACCACCATATATACACTCTCATTTCTATATTCTTATTCCTCTAGGAATCTACTTTATTAAGAAATGAATCAATCCAACGGATCATCCAAACTAAAGTTAGCGGCATTTCATGCCAATCAGTCATTTTAATTGATTTTTCAAAGTGACAGTTTCAGCTACTCATTTTCCTCTGAGGTCTTGACTTCATATTTTGACACTATGTCCTTATACTCATTTAAAGCCAAGGTGCCATGGCTCCCCATTCCAACTGAACCCAATCTCGGAGTACCCGACCCAAGTTACGTCCAAAACAACCTGACTCACCCTATGTTCAAAGTTGAACCGCACCTATTTGCAATACGGCTCCCACTTTGAGAATTTCAAAATATTGCTAGGATCGTGAACTCTTCGTAAGATGCATTCTTATTCTTTTTAATTTTGTTCTCCTTGAAGCCCTTGATATTTTACGTATCCACTTGAATCACCTTAAATCGTGATACAAGAAATGAGCAAGTTATGGCCAAAATACAAACACTGGTCGAAACTGGGAAAACCAGAACAGGTCATCGGGTATTAACTCTAACTCAGACCAAAGATGTCTACCAAAACGACTGGGGACAAAATGCCTATAGTTCAACTTGTACCGTACAAGTCTCTGAAAAGTGCCCATCGTGTGTTTTTCTCCCACTTTGATGCCAATTCACTCCATACAATCCTATAATTCATGCATCTCAAAAACTAACTCGAAATCATCATCTAAAAACAACCCTAATAACATTTGAATTGGTGCTTTGGCACCTTTGAAACACAAAACCTTAGGTGAAAATCCAACACTACCTACAGTCCACCAATTCTTCTAAACATCATGTAATTTGATGATTCCAAGTTTCTTTACATCAATTGGGGGGTTTTACTCTCATAACCCCAACAAATCAAAGGTTCAGCGACCTTTCCACAAACCTCAGACCAAAAGGAGAAACAATTCCATAGAAACGCACTAAAAGCCCTAGACATCAACAAAGACATTTGATTCAAAGACAAACATACCTTAATCTCGACTCTCCTCCTCCTTCTTCTTCCTTTCTCTTCCTCTGGCTCTCCCCTTCCAAAAACCGTGTGCCTAGTTCCTCTTTGAGACCAAATCAAGTTTGGCCTTTATTTTCCATTTTTAATATTTTAACATTTCTTTAATTACCAATAGCTCCTCAACTTCTTTATTATTGAAATTTAACTTTTGAAATTTTTCGCCTATCTCTAATCTGATTTTCAAAATTTTTCATATCCTTTTTGCTTTACCTAGACCATTATACCCTTATGCTCATACCACCCTCTCCTGGCTTCCATAAATTACTATTTCCTATTTTAGCCATCACCAAAATACTACTATATGACATTTAAGGTTTTATACACCCCTATGTCATCGTATTGACCTATCACGGGTGCTGCTGCATCCATCCAACAGCCCCATCGAACAAAGCAGAAAATGGTGCGTAATGTGGATGTGCTGTGACTTTTCTTTAATAATTTAACGACTTCCCCGTGCTCCCATGCAAGAAATAAAGAACCAAAGAAGTGATCACAAGGACTGCGCTTATGTAGTAAAGAAATCATGGAAAAATTCTAATTCATCCTAAAGAACCTTAGAGAAAGGGGGCCACCAAGGCAAAAAGTTACTTCTAAGCCTGAAAGGCAATTTTCTAATGAACTAAGGGGGCAGCATTCTAAGAACCTACGAGAAGCCGTAAATTCCCCCAACGCCTACCTATAGACAAAGAGGTTGAAATTCCTTCCTTCCACAGAGAGAGGATGGTACTCTGGAGAATGTAGCAGGGGAAAGACCTTAAATGCCAACAGTGGCCACAACCCTCAAAGGATTCATCGACTAACTTAATTTACATAGCCTGGAGCATATGAATGAGACTTTTCTTTCAATGGAGGACCGGGGGCATCATGCAACCACCTGCATGAGAGAATGGAAATAAGGGACAACACATTCTTCAACTTGTTATGCAAACACCGACCACCGACTCCAGGAAATATGTCAGGCCCCCAATGTACAGCCTAGCACACATCCGCTAAAGTGCAAAGACTAAGGAATTCATTGTGAAGGAGAAGTTCATCAGCTTTTCTCAAGATCACTAGCTCCCTAGCAAAGATGAGCTTAGAGGAAAAGTCTAATGTAAGTATCACAACTCTTGGAATCATAGTAATAATTCTTGTTGGAGTTTCAAGAATGTTATCCAAGACAGAGTCAACAAGAAAGTCATGGTGAATTTCATCGGAAAAAAGGAAGTCACAGTGAAATTCTTTGGAAAAAAAGGAAGTTGTTGTGAAGTTCTCTAGAGAAAAGAAAGACATGGTAAATTTCCCTGGAGAAAAGGAAGTCACAATGAAGTTCCCTGAAGAAAAGGAAGTCATGGTGAAGCCCCCTAGAGGAAAAGAAGCCATGATGATTGATGAAGATCCATTTTCACCAACAGCTTCAATCGACACAGCTGCAACTGATTCGAGGGCTATGCTAAATACAAAAAATGCAGGGAGATTTTCACCAAGTGCCAAGGTAAGAAAGGTATGGATTCCTAAGCAATACTTGACTTATAAAAATAACTTGGTAGCAAAAGGAATAGTGCCTACAACGAGAGAATGGAAAAATAATGGAAGGTATCCATACCATTATTTTGAAGACTCAAAACAAGTGACAAAGAACAAGAAGTTCTCTGAGGAAAAGAATGTTTTTCCAAGGGAAAAGGGCATGAATGATCCTTTAAGAAGGAAAATACCCCAAAGGTTTATAGTTCCTCCTATTATCTCACCTATACAAGAATGGCATGTGGTATGGCATAAGAAATTTCTCTAAAAGCTCACCATAACTCAAAGAAGAAGAATTTAGAGACAAAGCGCCATGGAGAAAAGGCAACTTCCTGGAGAAATACTATAGGGAAAGCCAAATGAGATAGACAATCTTAAGGAAATGTGATGCCTAGTCTAGAGAAAATCAAATATGGAGGAAAAGGTACAAAGAATGTTGAGGCTATTTGCAGTTCAAACGAAGAAACAGATTTGGGAAATATTATGATAGGTACAAATTATATTTCCTTGAATTATTCTACTAGTTCTCTAACTTTTCCAGCTTTCTTCAAATCAAAGGAAATAGAGGAAAACCTAGTATAAGTGAACAAACAACCTACTGTGTGGAGGATTAAGACTGTGACATAAGTGATTACCATTGAACCTCAAAGAAAAGCAGGCCCTAGAAGGTGATATTTGAAAACTCTCATCAGGAAATGATAAAAACACATTCAATGTCAAATCTATAACGGGAGTCGCACCAGAGGATCATCAATGGGAAATACCTTAAACAGTATTTCTCTACCATGTGGAAGAGGCTAGGCATCACCTAAAGGATTAGTCCAATCCTATGGCTTATAAAGGCTCAACAAGACTAAGGCAAAAATAATGTTAAAAGGAAGAGAAATTGTACATAAAGGGACCTTATGGGTTACTGCTCGGATGCCTATCCTTCCTAGACAGCATGGAAGTGATGAAGCAAGTTCATGAAGGGGTCTATGGATCTTATCAAGTCAGGATAAAATGCGATGGTTGATTAGAAGACATGGCTATTTCTGGCTAACTATCCTAAGTGACTGCATCAATTACTCCAAGGGCTGCCAATAGTGTCAAAAGTATGGCAGCATACAAATGATACCTGCTGTGGAACTCCACTCAATTGTGAAACCATGGCCTTTCAGAAGATAGGCCATTAACTTAATTGGGAAAATCTACTAGGCTTCATCAAAGGGACACAACTTCATCTTAGTTTCTATAGACTACTTCACTAAATGGGTAGAGGCAGTAACCCTTGAAGAAGGTAGAGCAAAAGGATGTGATCCAATTCATCAAGGAGCAGATCATTCATAGATTTGGAATTTCTCAATCCAATACAATCGACCAAGGCACCATGTTCACTAGGGATGAGATGACTTATTTTTCCAAGGACTATGGCATTCAACTCATAAGATCCACTCCCTTTTATGCCCAAGCAAATGGGCAAGTAGAAGCTTCTAATAAGGTGTTGATAAGCATCCTAGAGAAGATGTTAGAGGATAATTCTAGAGATTGGTACATAATTTTATCTAAGACCTTATGGGCTTATAAAACTTCTAAAAGAGGTTCTACATGGGCAAGTCCTTACTCTCTAACCTATGGGCAGGATGCAGTACGTCCAATGAAGGTGGTAGTTCCTTCTCTAAGGGTATCCAGACATAATGACATTAATCCTCAAGAATACAGTGAGGCCATGATGATGGAACTTGAGGCATTAGATGGGAAGAGATTACAAGCGCTTAACCACATCATGATACAAGAAAATAAGGTGGCTCAGGCCTACAACAAGCGAGTCATAAGAAAGGGAAGAAGGGGAGCTCGTTTGGAAGTTGGTGTTGCCCATCAGTTCTAAAGACAGAGAATTGGGGAAATGGTCTCCTAACTGAGAGGGACCATTCAAGGTTCACCAAGTATCACGCCCAAAATGCCCATCGCTAATGCTCCTCATGGGATACACACAAAAGGTTCATCAATGGGAAATAACTCAAGAAATACTTTCCCACAATATGGGAAATGCTAGATATTGACAAGAAAAACTAAGGTAGGGAATAATGGAATAACAAGCAAAATAGGTCCCATTGACCACTTTTGGATTGGGGAAACTATTCCTAGTAGCTACTTTGAGTGATAAAGTAGGTTGTTTTGGTCACTCACTGCTCAAACCTTTTGTACTCCTCAATGTCATACTTGCTATACCCACAATGTTTTATGAATAAATAAGTAGGTCTCCTAACCTCTTTAATTCTGAGGAAGTAGATACATATCTTTGATGGGAAGGTTAAAGTAGGCTTTTGAATATCTATTGATCCTAAATAAAGGTTTTTCCCCTAAGAATGGGTTTGTTATGTCATCAATTCTCCAAAAGTAGGTTCCATGGCCACTTTAGGACAGGAGAAATAAGGGATGGCCTTGTAATAAAGTGGCTTCTTGGCCATTGTATTTGTCAACACACTGACTTCTCCAAAGGTGCTTTTGTTGCCTCTTCGGATTTCTAAAAATCTCATAAGTAGGTCCTATGACTATTTAGGCGTTGGAGAAATAGGTACAAATAGACTTCTTGTCAATGGTTTCCTCACATTCAAGCTTTTCTCTAGAAAGTCTATCCTCGATTTCCTAAAGTCTCTACTCACTATAGGTTCGAGACCGGGGCCCAAGATAGATTTAAGGCAAGAAATTAGCCTTCGGGCCACTCACCTCAAAAAACACAAACTTCAAGATTCCCTATTGATTTACTAAAGACTTCTTGACCACATCAAGATTAGGGAAATAAGGGTGGAAATATCTAAGTGAATAAGGTAGGCCTCTGGGCCACTAGGTACACATATTTCCCCAAACAGAGCACTTGGACAAGTTCATGATAGGGTATCATAATCACTCTAAGATTGAGGAAATAAGCATTCATGTTGAATTGAAGTACAGGAAAGTGGGCTTTGTAGCCATCATACATTTAAATGCAAGATTTCTCTAAGAATTGAACCTGTTACATCATTTCACCAAGTGATAGGTCATCTCTTAGGAGAAATGGAAGAAAACAAGACAAGAATCAAGAAAATTTGATGAGAATTGAAGAAGTTATGCAAATCCTTGTCATAGTCGCGACTGCGACTTTCATAGTCGCGACTATGACTCAAGACTAGCAGTTAAGACTCAACGTAGTCACAATTGTGCTCACGACTATGACACCCTATTTTCAGCACTCGTGCAGTGTAGTCACGACTACGACTTTCATAGTCGCGACTATGACCTAAGACTGGAAGTCAAGACCCGACGTAGCCACAACCGTGATCGCAACTATAACACCTTATTTTCAACACAAAATGACAAATTAGGTTCCATAGATATTCTAAGCTTGGAAAGGGATCTAAGAGCTAAGGGAAGTCAGATAAAGTAGGCATTTGACCACAGTTCAATAAAAGGGGTTTTTGGTTTTTATCAAGCCCATGCCAATCATAATAAATAAATAAAGTAGGCCTTATGGTCACCAAACTGAGGGAATATAACATCCTATAATAGCAACGACCATTCAATAATTATTCAGAGTAAATTTTCAACAAATATTTAAAAGTAGGCCTAATGCCACCTGTCCACTAGTTCATCCACATGCAAGAAGTGCGCATGTACAAATGTTCATCAAGCACACACATCCAGAGGTAGGCCTAGCACCACCTTGGTCTACTAATGCAATGTCATGACTCTAGTGTACATGTGCTGGTTTTAGTGATTTTTCTGCAATTCATTCCATAGGTAATCAACACATATCAAAAAGTAGGCCTAGAGCCACCTTGATCCACTAATGCAATGTCATGGTTGTAGTGCACCTGTGCAATGTAGTGCTCAATGAGTCTCCAAACAACAAGTGAAGTACATCTCAAGAATACATTTCAATTCTCCTCTATCTGGTAGTGGCTTAGAAAGTTACCTCTAATTCGTTTCTGCCGGTAGACAAATCAAAATTATTTGGCAATGCACGACCTACAATATTCCAAAGAAAAATATCAAGTTCAGGTGAAAGGTCACTCAACCCGAGGTTGTCAAAAATCATTCAATATGCACTCAAGAAAATTTTTGAAACAGTCAAATAGCTTCAAAGAAATTTTTTTTCAAAGGTGTATTCTAGACTCTTTTCAGAGTCTACACCTAAAAAAAACTTTCTTAATAAGACGAAAAGCTTTAATTAATTTTTTCAAATTTGTATTCATTAATTATTTTCAAATTCTACAATGAATTTTTTTGAAGGTGTATTCATGAATTATTTTCAAATTCCACACCTCGAAAAACATTCGAAACAACCAAACAACTTCAAAAAAAATTTCGAAGGTGTATTCTTGACTCTTTTCAAGAGTATGCACTTAAGAAAACTTTCATAAATAAGCCAAAAAGCTTTAATGAATTTTTTCAAATGGTGTACTCATGACTATTTTCAAATTTTGAACCCCAAAAAACGTTCAAAATAGGCAGATGGCTTCAGAAATTTTTTTGAATATGTATTCTTGACTCTTTTCAAGAGTCTGAACCTAAGAAAACTTTCGTAACAAGTAAAAAGCTTCAATGAATTTTTTCGAAGGGTGTACTCATGTTTATTTTCAAAACCATACACCTCGGGAAGTGTTCAAAATAGCCAAACAACTTCAGATAATTTTTGCTTAGGTGTAATCATGGATCTTTTCAAGTTCTACACTTAGAAATGTTCGAAACAAGCCGAAAGCTTCAAAGAATGCATTTAAGATGATTCTTCAAAAAAATCTGTACACAAGAAAAGTTTCGAACAAACCTCAAGGAAATGTTTCAATTTTTTAGCATCAAAGAAAGCTAAGAAACATTGGAAATCATCCGAAACAAGTTTCTTCAACAAGAAATTCAAAATCATAAATTCATTATCAAGAAAAGTTTCGATCTTTAAGCACTTATGGTCAGCAACGAACGACGAGCAGCTATCGATGGCAACAGTGCCATAAGTGGCAACGCCGACGGTGCCATAAGTGGCAACGCCAACCTCTTCTTCTCCACGAGCAGCAGCAGCACGATCTCTGTCGTCGACGTTGATAGGAGGAGTGGCGCAAGAAAATCAGTGATTTGAAGAGAAGCAGCAACGGATGATGAAAAGGGGGTAAAGTCGGCTCCTTTAGTGGTGGTTCAGCCAATGTACAAAGAACAACGGTCGACGGTCTTCAAAGGTAAAAAGTTAAGAAATTCTGGGAAAAAGATTTTCCAGTGTTTCCATATCGCCAAGGAGCAGCCCACTAAGGAGTTCTGTCTCTTTCCTATCATTTTCAACCCGTAAGTCATACGGCGGTGCTTCACTAACGTGACTTCTTCCACCAATCGGGTCTCGCTTCTCCCCAAGGTTTGAGTATGACTTGGATAACTAAGGTTTTCGCTTATTTCAAATGATAGTTCTGAGTATTGAATGGCGAAGAATGGAAACGTACGAAATGGGTACCTGCTTTCTTGATTCTGAACTCATGGCTTGAAGCTTATGTAAAAACTCGGGCAAAGGTGCGACAAATCGGATGATCCTGGCACAAGCTCAGCCGCGAACGTGAATTTTCGAGTCATCGTGGCGAGACGCGAAACCGAACCGATTTTACTGAATTGCCAATAAAGACTCTGTTATCGACATTGTAGTTCAAGAAGGTAGAGAAGAAAGATGGGAGAAAGAAGGATAATGTGAAAGGGTTGGTATGTAAATCAAAGGGATTCCTTCCTATGAACCTTTCAAATCCCAAAGAAGTGTTTTTTGGTGCAGAAGAAGGGAAATATTTGCTCTTTGGACATGTCGAAACCGGTTGAGTAAGGGGAGGGAGATTGAAAGCCGCTGGTTTGAAAGAAAAATTTGCAGGAGACTTTTCTCGAGGTATTATTCTATGCTTCTTCAAATCATCCAAATCGAGTTCAAGTTTTGGCTCATTCTTTCCGTTGATAATCCACACCCAAAGGGGTAAGTTTCACTTTGGGTCTCATGGTAAAAATGAAGAGAGCAAAAGAAATGAAACCCTTTTGACATATAAAAGCTTTAAAACATACAACTTTTTCTCTCTCAAAATCTGTAGAACTATTTTCAAATGTTGCTCATGCTCCTGCTGTCATGCCCCGAAACCCACCCTAGGAGCATGATTGTCAATTCACACCCTTAAGCCTTCAGCTTGAAGGTTTGAAGTGTGAAACGTCACTAACTTCCTTGTAACTGGATTTTTGTCCAATTACCAACACATGTTCAAAGTAAATGCAACTTTCTAAATTGGGCAATTCTCCAAATTCAAAATTTCATGCCGACAAAAATTACTTCTAAATATCCAAATCTCAAATATGAATGTCATATAAAGCTGTTTAGAATATAACAATATTTGGGATCTTCCAAATCTAACTTTGTACTAATATAAAAACGAATGTTATTATCCAAGTGACTTCTCAATTAACTTTCAAAATCCAACATTTCACATAAACAAGAAACTTATTAAATTCAACATGATCCAAACATAAAAGCTCTAATCAAATCCCCAATGATGACGTGTGATCCCCAACGTATCATCACCGCTAAGACCAAAAGTACCCTCGAAAAATATGTCAACGAATGGAAGTGAGCTTAAAGCTCAATAAGAAATACTAATACATTTTCATGAATCAAAAAGTTTTCAATTATATAACAAATAGAAGATGTTTTTCATCAAACTTTATATTCAAAAATAAGTTGGAACATTAACAAAATTTACTTCCAAACATTCTCACATCCATTTCAAAATCGCTCATATCAAATGCAGATCTAAACAATTTTGCTATCAAATTCGATTCAAACACTTTCATATCAAGTCCAAAATCAAATACATTTCAAATATATTTTTCTCTAGTCATCAAATATCAAATGGTGCCCAGCCATGTGGGACTTTCAAATGGGTGGTTAGCCGCAAATTGTTCCTTTTAAGGTAGACGAAACCAAACACTACTAGTACTAGTAAATCTTCTTCTAACTCAAAAACCCCTAGAGGTCAGTTCAAATCAATTACATTCGCCACCAAGGAATGTAAAGGTCAACTATTTTTCCCGTTGACAAGGGTCAAATAGTGTCAACTATCATTCCCGTTGATAGAGCTGAACTAACCAGAGTCAAATATTTCATTCAAAAGTTCAAATTACGAAACATCATATCTCCACATTTCCTTTCATAAACAAAACAAATCTTTGGGTAAGTACACCTATACAAAACTACTATTCGATCCATGGATAATCAAATAAATAAAAATAAATAAAACTCTTTCATAAAACTAAATATTATATATAATTCATTAAAACAATTTTCTTTTAAAGATTCGCATTAATATCTCTTGTAATTTCAAAGGAGTACTAAAAGCTTTGAAAGAGCTAATCCGCACTTCACCTCAATGAAATATTTCCCAAAATAATACAAGAAACTATCATCATTACGCTATTTATTCTTAAACTTCCTAATTTGATATTCTTAATAAAATATTTACTCACAAAATACATATATATCTTTAAAAACTTATCAAATACATATATTTATAAAAATTTAGCCTTTTCAAATTTATCTTATTTGTTTATTATTATTTTCTTTCAAAAAAATTATCCTCAAATATTTGCTTCTTTTTTCTAAAATAAATCTTTGAATATCTAGCATTATTCTCTTTTCTTTTTCTTTTTTCTTAATCTCTCATAGCCTACGGTTAACACCTTTCTTTCTTTCTTTTTTTTCTTTTACTTTTTCATTCTCATACTCAAAGCAATTCAGTACGACACCACCAATTCTTATTTTATTTCTTTTTTTTTTTTAACGAGAGTGAAATCTAAATCTGACTTCTTTAGGGTTCATCTAAACTGAAAGAAAAATTAAAGAATCTACATCAAAGAAATCTAGAAAAATAAAATAAAGAAGATCTTACTTAGAGAAATTTGTTCTTCAAACCGTAGATCCGAAAGCCGTATGTCTTTTGGAATTCTACCAACCAGAGAGAAATTCAAAGAAGAATAGAAAGGATTTTCTTTTCTTATTCCAATTTATATCTAGGGTATCTATTAAGAAAATTACCTTTTTACCCCTCTTTCATTAAATTAATTACCAATTAACTAATTGAATTATCATTATTATTTTCCTAACTTATACCTAAAAAATTCCTATCATTATTATTTTCCTAACTTATACCCATACAAATTCCTCGCGCATCCTCCTCTCCTTTATAAAAGCTTAGTCCTCTAAACTTGACATACCTGAGTCTTGAAATAATTAAGGATGCTTTTCTCTCATCTCTTCTTCTAATTACCAAGTGGCCTCTCCGATACTATGATTGCTCCATTGAACTTTTACCAACTTGACAACAGCATGTCGTAGAACCTTATTCATCACATCCACAATTTGAACGGGCACCTCTTCATAGGTCAAGTCCTCCAAAATTTAATAGCCCAACTCCACAACACGAGAAGCATCAAAACATATTTCCTCAAGGTCGAAACATGAAACACATTATGAATCTTAGACAAACCTGGGGGCAAGGCTATTTTATACCTGCTGCACCACTTTCTCTAATATTTCAAACGGAACCACAAATCGAGGACTGAGTTTCCCTTTTCTCCCAAATCTCATCACAGACTTCATAGGCAAAACTTTTAAGAAAACATGGTCACCCACTTCAAACTCCAAATCTCTTCTGCGATTTTCAACATAACTCTTTTGTCTTCTTTGAGCTGTTTTCAGTCTTTCTTTAATCAAGGCTATCTTTTCAAATGTCAATTGCACAAGTTCAGGCCCTAAAAGTTTCCTTTCTCCTACATCGTCCCAATAAACAGGAGATCGACATCTCCTACCATACAACCCCTCAAAAGGTGTCATCCCAATGCTAGCTTGAAAGCTATTATTATAAGCAAACTCCACTACAGGCAAATAATCATCCCACTACCTTAGTCCAAAGCACAAGCTCTCAACAAATCTTCCAAACCCGGTCTACTCCTCTCTAATCGCCATCGCTTTCCACGGATGAAAAGCAGTACTAAAACTCAACTTAGTAACTAATGCTTTTTGTAAACTATGCCAAAATCTAGAAGTGAAACGAGGATCTCTGTCGGATACTATAGAAACAGGTACTCCATGCATTCTCACAATCTCCTTAACATAAAGAGAAGCTAAACGATCCATTGAAAATTTAACTTTCGTAGGCAAAAAGTGAGCATAATTTATCAACCGATCAACAATCACCCAAATTGCATTATTACCCCCCAAGGTTCTTGGCAACCCTGTCACAAAGTCCATAGTAAGATGCTCCCATTTCCACTCAGAAATAGCAAGTGGTTGTAAAGACCCTGTTGGTTGTTGATACTCAGCTTTCACCTGTTGACATACCAAACACTGAGCCACATATTGTGCAATATCCCGCTTCATGCCTGACCACCAATAATTCTGCTTTAAATCGTTGTACATATTTGTCCCTCCGGGGTGGACTGCAAGTCTAGAACAATGAGCTTCCTTCAACAGCTCTCTTCTCAAGTTTGCATCATTTGGAACACACAATCTATTCCTAAATCTTAAAATCTCATCATCTAATAAGGCAAAGTCAAGCTTACTACCCCTCTTAACCTCCTCCATAAGCTGCACTAATTGCATATCATTCTTTTGTAGGGTCTTAATTCTCCCAACCAAGTCTGGTTGCACTCTAAAGTTCACCACAAGAGCTCTCGAGTCCAAAAATATGATATGGACTTGTAAACTCCTCAAATCTTCTAATAATTGCCTCTGACAACCTCTAATAGCTGCTAAGGAACCAATAGATTTCCTGCTCAAGGCGTTAGCCACAACATTTGCCTTTCCTGGGTAATACTGAATAATACAATCATAGTCCTTAAGTAATTCTATCCATCTTCTTTGCCTCATGTTCAATTTCTTTTGGTAAAACAAATACTTCAAACTCTTATGATCTGTAAATATCTCACAAGTTTCACCAAACCAAAAGTGTCTCCAAATCTTTAGTGCAAAAATCACTGCAACTAACTCCAAATCATAGGTAGGATAATTTCGCTCATAAGGCTTCAATTGTCTAGAAGCATAAGCCACAACTCTCCCATGTTGCATGAGAACACAACCCAAACCCTGACGAGAGGCATCACTATACACCACAAACCCTCCCCGAACTCAAGGGATAGTCAAAAAATAGGAGTTGTCACCACCTTTCCTTTAACTCTTCTTGAAACTAGGTTCACAATCATCGACCACTTAAACTTAACTCCTTTCCTCGAGTCAACCTCGGTCAAAGGTAGGCAATCTCGAGAACCCCTCAATAAACCGCCTATAATAACTAGCCAGTCCTAAGAAACTTTGAATCTCAGTCACAGTATTAGGTCTCCTCCAATTTGACACAGCATCTACCTTTCCAGGATCAACTGAGATGCCATCTTTGGTCACCACATACCCAAGGAAAGAAACTCTGTCTAACCAGAACTCACACTTCATTAGTTTAGCATACAACTGCTTATCTCTGAGAGTCTGCAATACAACACTCAAATGGCGCTCATGCTCCTCCCTACTCTTTGAGTACACCAAAATATCGTCTATAAAAACCACCACAAACTTATCTAGATAAGGCTTAAATACCCTATTCATTAAGTCCATGAAAGCAGCAGGTGCATTAATCAAACCAAAAGGCATAACCAAAAACTCATAATGCCCATATTCAGTTCTCGAAAGCGCTCTCGAAGTACATCTTCCCATCTAACCCTTAACTGATGATAACCAAACCGAAGATCAATCTTAGAGAACACACATGCACCCTAAAGTTGATCGAACAAATCATCAATCCGAGGAAGGGGATACTTGTTCCTCACCATCACCTTATTCAACTCTCTATAATCAATGCAAAGTCTCATAGATCCATCCTTCTTCTTTACAAATAAGACAGGAGCTCCAAAAGGTGAAACACTAGGCCTAATGAAGCCTTTATCTAACAACTCCTGAATTTGAATATTCAACTCCTTAAGCTCCAAAGGTGCCATCCTGTAAGGGGCCTTAGAGATAGGAGCTCTCCCTAGTTCCAAATCAACGGTGAACTCCACCTCCCTTTCTGGTGGCAAACTAGGTAAATCCTCTAGAAACACATCAGGGTAGTCCTTTACAATGGGTATGTCTTCCAACTTTAAATCATTTCCCTCATTCACAACATAAGCCAAAAAGCCTTGACAACCTTTCCTAAACAAAGAACTAGCTCGTAAGGCTGAGATCATACGCAGCGGTCCCGCTCCATATGCTTCCCTCAAACTAAACTCAAGTCGACCCGAATGCTAAACGTCACCCGTTTCCCTAAACAATCAACAGATGCATGGTATGAAGCTACCAATCCATCCCCAAAATCACATCAAAATCTTGGAGGCCAAGAAGTACTAGGTCAACTGTCATATCTTTATACCCAATCATCACACAACAATCTCTAAGTATTTGATTAACCACAACAGATTCTCCCAAAGGAGTAGCAACAAATAAATCAAAGTCCATGTTATCAATCGACATACCTAACAACCCAACAAAAGATACGGAAACTAAAGAATGCGTTGAACCAAGATCAATTAAGGCTCTAGCAAATAAGGTGTGAATTCGAAAAGTACCTGCCACCACATCAGAAGTGGGCTGAGCATCTCTGTGAGTCATAGCAAATACCCGCCCTTGAGCTCTGTGCTCGTCTATCCTCTTTATTCTCCTCTAGCTTCCCAAATGCAAACTTCTTATTCTCTTAACAATCCCGAACCATATGTCCCTGTTTTCCACAACCAAAGCAAGCTCCTGTCTCTTTATAGCATGGCTTACCCCCATGTTTCTTACCACAAGTAGGATAAATCACATCTGAATTTTGTGTTGCCTTTCCTTTATTCTGATTTCTACTTGGAGCCGACTTTTTCTGTACTTGGTTACCATGAGCACCATCACTCCTATTCCTCTTCCTTTGTTGTTCCCTATATATACTAGTGAAGCTCTTCATTATCCTTCTCTGCAATAAGGGCTCTGTCTACCACCTCTGAATAAACACCCAACTTCAGAATTGATATCTTATTCTTCAAATAAGGCTTTAGTCCATCTTGAAACTTTAATGATTTTTCCTCCTCTATAGCAATCAACTATGGGGTAAAACGTGATAGTTCTGTAAACTTAGCCTCATATTGGGCCACTATCAAATCCCTCTATTCCAAACGGACAAACTCTCCCACCTTTTGTCGTCGAACACTATTAGGAAAGTACTTCTTGTAAAACGCCTCCTTAAACTATCTCCAAACAATAGGCCCCTAATCCTCTAAAATCCTCTTAGTCATGAGCCACCAATGATCCGCCTCTTTGTCTAACATAAATGCTGCATAAGAGGCTTTTTGCTCCTCAAAACAATCAATGACAATAAAGAATTTTTCTATCTTCATAATCCAAGCCTCTGCCTTTTGTTGGATATGAGGCACCTTAAAAATAAGGGGGACTCAACTCTTAAAGTCATCAAAGGAGCCACCCCTACTGGGGATGAGGATCGTCTCTCGACCACACATCCAAGAGCTCTTAGTCCGGCTTCTCAACCAATCCAAACAAAGTCCCTTAAATATCTATAAAGCCCTTCAGTACTCAAAGGGGGCAAAGCCTTAGGTGGAGGAGGTATATCATCATTAGCCTGACTATTTTGGGAAGATGCAAAAAAAAAAAAAAAAAAAAAAAAAAATGTCTCCTTAGCTGCATGGTACTTATAAAGCAAAAGGTATAACTAATTTAGTCATTAAGAAGCCAAGTAAGCAAGTTAATTATAGGAATTAAAAGAATCGTAATTAGATGAAGCCGGAAACTTAAGCTAATGTCATTCATCTATTCCCAAAGGTAAACTAAACGAGTTCCCATCAAGATCATAATCTAGGGCTCTGATATCACTCGTCACTCGAAACCCAATCTTGTGGCATGATCACACTGGGGCCAATTTCTCAAGCTCAAATCTTTAAGGTTTGAAGTGTGAAACGACACTAACCTTCCTCAGAATCTGATTTCTCATTCCAATTACTAACACATGTTCAAAGTAACCAGAATCTCTCTAAATTCATAAATTCTCCAAATTCAAAATTTCATGCCGACAAAAATTACTGCTAAATATCCAAATCTCAAATATGAATGTCATATAAAGCTGTTCAGAATATAACAATTTGGGATCTCCCAAATCTAACTTTGTACTAATATAAAAACGAATGTTATTATCCAATTGACTTCTCAATTAACTTTCAAAACCAAACATTTCACATAAACAATAACTTATCAGTTCAACATGATCCAACATAAAGCTCTAATCAAATCCAAATGATGACGTATCCCCAATCAGACACCACCGCGAGACTAAAAGTACTAAATATATTAACGAATGGGAGTGAGCTTAAAGCTCAATAAGAAATACTAATACATTTTCATGGATCAAAAAGTTTTCAATCATATAACAAATAGGAGATGTTTTTCATCAAACTTTAGATTCAAAAATAAGTTTGAACATTAACAAAATTTACTTCCAAACATTTTCACATCCATTTCAAATCAATTTCATATCAAATATGATCCAAACAATTTCATATCAAATTTCGATTCAAACACTTTCATATCAAGTCCAAAATCAAATGCATTTTAAATATATTTTTCTCTCGTCATCAACATCAAATGGTGCCCACTCAAGTGAGACTCTTTAAATGGGTGGCTAGCCGCGAAATCGTTCCTTTTAAGGCCGACTTTAAATCAAACACTACTAGTAGTAACTCTCTAACCGAAACCCCTAGAGATCAGAAATTCAAATAAATTAAGATTCTCAGCCACCAAGGAATGTAAAGGTCAATTATTTTTCCCGCTGACAGGTGACAACAATGTCAACTATCATTCCCTGACAGCTTAAATCCAACTGTAGTCAAATATTTCATTCAAAAGTTCAAATTGGCTTAAACATCATAACTTCCACATTTCCTTTCATAAACAAAACAAATCTCAAAAGTACAATCATACAAAACTACTATTTGATCCACATGGATAATCAAAGAAAATAAATAAAAAAAGTAAAACTTTTCATAAACCAAGATTATATATAATTCCGCTTAAACAATTTTCATCCTCAAACGAAGAAAACAAACAATTTTCTTTTAAAGATCTACATTAATATCCCCTTTACCTCAAAAGAGTACCTCAAACCTTGAGTTATTTCTGCTAATCCGAAAAATTTCACATCAATGAAATATTTCTCCTAAAATAATAAGGAAGAAACTATCATCATTACTTATTTATTCTTAAAACTTCCTAATTTGATATTCTTAATAAAATATTTACTTGCCAAAATACATATATCTTTAAATACTTAGCAAATACATATATTTACACACAAATTTAGCTCTTTTCTAAATTTATTTTATTTGTTTATTATTTTCTTTCAAAATTATCCTCAAATATTTGTTTTTTTTTCTAAAAATGCAAATCTGAATATCTAGCATTATTCTTTCTTTTCTCTTTTTTTTCAATCTCATAGCCTACGCCAAGCACACCTTTCTTTCTTTCTTTTTTTTTCTTTTTACTTTTCCATTCTCATGCTACCAAAGCAATTCAAGACATGACAATTACCAATTCTTATTTTATTTCCTCTTTTTAAAGAACGAGAGTGAAATCTAATTCGACTTCTTCTCGTGATTCATCTAAACTCCGAAAGTTAAAAAATTAAAGAATCTACACGAAGAAATCTAGAAAACAAAATACAAGTGAAAATATTTCTTACTTAGAGAAATTTGTTCTTCAAACTCAGATCCAAAGCCGTACGTCTTTCTCGGAATTTCTACAAACTGTAGAGAAATTCAACAAGAATAAAAGGATTTTCTTCTTATTCCAATTTATACCTAGGTATCTATTAGAAAATTACCTTTTACTCCTCTTTCATTAAATTAATTAATTAATTAACTAATTGAATTATCATTATTATTTTCCTAACTTATACCTATAAAAATTCCTGTCATTATTATTTTCCCTAACTTATACTTATACAAATTTCTAGGTGTTACACCTGCTCATCTCTAAAATATACCAATATATCATCAATAAAGACCACGACAAACGGATCTAAATAGGGTCGAGACACCTTATTCATCAAATCCATGAATGCTGTCAGTGCATTAGTCAACCCAAATGGCATTACCAAGAACTCATAATGGCCATATCGAGTTCTGAATGTTGTCTTCGACACATCGACATCTTTCACTCTTAGCTGGTAGTAGCTTGATCGCAGGTCTATCTTTGAGAAGACACCCGCTCCTTTTAACTGATCAAAGAGATCTTCAATTCTCAGTAATGGATATTTTTTTTTCACTGTCACCTTATTGATTTGCCTATAATCAATGCACATTCGTAGGGTACCATCTTTCTTTTTCACGAACAAAACAAGTGCACACCAAGGAGAAACACTGGGTCGGATAAACCCTTTATCCATAAGCTCAGAAGCTTGAATCTTAAATTTTTCAACCAGTTGGAGCCATCCCGTATGGTGCCCCTGTGGCAGGAGCCGTCTCGATAAAATCTCAATGATAACCACTTCTCTTCGTGGAATACCGTGTAATCTCAGAACACATCTAGAAAATCTTTCACAACCAAAATATTTTCCAATTCTATTTGACCTCTTTTAGAGTTAAGCACCAAAGCCAAAAATGTAAGACCATGAATTTATAGTTTTCATGAATAGTAAATTTCGTTTTCGATTAGTTAGGTATTTGACTGGAAATAGTCAAATGAATAGTAATTTTTGAAAAACAAACCTTGAAAATAAAAAATGTTCACAATAATGTCTTGAGTCTAAAGAAGCTGAAATATATTAAAACAAAATTATGTTAAGGGGTGAAAATGCAATTTTTCTGAAAAATGGCAAAACGATAATTTGCCATAAAAAAATCTAAAATTTTTCTAGATCTCGGAAGACGAAACAGACTTCACCGTTGAATTTGTCTCGTGAAATCTAGTTACCCAATCAAATTTCATTAAATTCCAAGACAGTCGGATTTTCACAAAGTCGAGGCGGCCGGCGTCAGTGGACCCGAAGCAAAGATTTTAGAAAAAATCCCAAAAAATATCAAATATTTAAAGAATTTTCATTTAAGATAGATAGAACTGAAACATGAAAGAAATAAATTTTTTGAGCCAGCAGGCAGAAGAAGTGTACGTGGCGCGACGTGGGCCACGTCCACACACTATAAATAACTAAAAAATCTAAAATATCAAAAGCTCTCATTTTGGTCTCATCCAAACCGTAAGAGAGAGAGAGAGAGAAAGGCAATGTTCTCTCTTCGATTCAAGGGATTTCGTCGATCGGATCTCGTTAGGTTAAGAATTAAAGTTAATCTACGCGACGAGGGCTACACGTGGGTACCAAAATCACAAGATTCTTCCAAGATCCAAGGTTCGGGTTTTCACGGAAACCGAGAAAAGGTGGTGTCATGTGAAATCATGCCATTTGAGGTAGGGTTTTTCTCACCCCTTTCGGGTTAATTTACGTCACAGGCATGTGTGTGTCCCAGGAGATGATGTCCAGTTTTTCTCCCATGACTGTATTTTGTCCATAACTTAGTCATCACTCATCTGAATTGAGTTATTCAAATTTCTGGATAAACTAGACTGATAGGAGCACATATCTCCTTGAAATAGGTCAATCCAAATTCCGATCCATTTAGACTCAGAAATGCATTCAAAGGGGAGCTATGTTCAGACAGTTTCTGGTTCTGTTTGAAAATCGAGTAATCAGTTGTTTAGGATATATCTTGAGTTTCAGTGATTCGATTTGGGTGATTCCAGTTGGAGAAGAACCCTAAGAACCGTATCTCAAAATGAGTACAAAGAACAAGTGTCAAATTAGCAGTTAAGATCCCTAAAATCGGGTATCACGGAATTTGTTTCCGGTGTAAGCGAGAGTAAATTGACTTGATTTTGAATAAGAAGAAAATGCCATAACTTCTTCGTCCGAACTCCGTTTTGGGTGTTCTTGGACTCTATGGTGAGTTAGCATAAGAAAATCATGAGAACAAAAGAGGTTGAGTTCAATTGATTTTAATTAATTGGAAGTGATTAAATGCTTAAGGGTTGCTAGAAAGTATAGTATAGTTAATGGTTTAATTGAACATGATTAAGGTATGGATGTTAATGGATTTTATGAATGGCTGTGAGCTTGTAGGAGGAAGGTGATAAAGGACAAGGAATGAGTGAAGATTTTGTTTAAAGGAGGAAAAAGGAGCTTAAATAACTAAGGTGAGAAAATGTAAATGTTGCCAAGATATATATATATATATATATATATATATATATATATTAATGTTTACCAATGTATATATTTTCATATCTATGTTATAAATGTTCAAATGAAAAAAAGAATGCGGTTTTCTTGACTTTCAGAATTATATTGAGAAAATATGAAATGATTATGAGGTTTCCATAGTTTTATAAAGTATGATTTATAGTTTCCATATAAATAAATGTTTATGAATGTATATTTTATATATGTTTATATGAAAATATTTGAATCCATGGTTACCCTATATTTACAAAGATAAAGTTTAAGGAAAGTCGACTAAAGTACTTTTTCTGTGTGCATGGTACATAGGAAAAAGGGTTAAGTTTTTTATAGAGGGAAGGGAAGAGTGATACATATTGCCATGCACGTGAAAAGTACGAAAAGTTTACCAACGCATAATGTGATTTATTTCATAGTGCAATGGTATTTAAAAGAAAGACACGATTTATCGAAGGTTCTTTTTTGGTCCATCGGTGATCGTAAGACTGTTTCTTCGTAGGTTCTTTCATGGGCCAACGGTGGTTAACGGTATGGCATGATTTCTCGGAGGTTCCTTTTTGGGCCATCGGTGATCGTAAGATTGTTTCCTCGAAGGTTCTTTCATGGACCAACGGTGGTTAACGATATGCGGGTTCCATTGGATATGACGGGTTCAAAAAGGAAAAGAAAGTATATTGAAAAGATATGTTGATACAATTGTTTTACACATTGTATTTGATCTATATGAAAAAGAAAGTAAAGTAAATGTTTATTGAAATTATATGTTTTACACATTGTATTTGGACTATATGGAAAAGAAAGTAAAGTAAATGTTTATTGAAATGATATGTTTATACAATTGTTTTACACATTGTATTTGAACTATATGGAAAAGAAAGTAAAGTAAATGTTTATAGAAATGAGATCTCTATACAATTGTTTTACACGTTGTATTTGAATAGAAAGAAAAAGAATGCAAAGTAAATGTTTATGGAAATGAAATCTCTATACAATTGTTTTACACATTGTATTTGAACTATATCTGGAAACATTATTTTCCTATGAATTGTACTCTCACTAAGCTCCTTTAGCTCACCCTTTTTCCAAATGTTTTTAGGGACAGAGACCGACGTGCAGTTCAAGCATCCTCCGGGCTAGTGACACTCCGCCTCACGTGACAACCACCTTTTTTGAAAATGTATAGTTTTTGTTGTAAATAACTACTTATGCACCTTTATTTTGTAATGTATATAGGTTTTAAAAGATTGTTTATATATATAGAGTTAAATGATTTTAAAGTTTGATTTGAAATTGGTTGTGTGGACTTGATGTCCCATTGTTGGATGTGGAGTAAATTAAATTGTTTTATTACGAGGTGTTGTAAGAATTGGGACATGTCCAGAAAAAACCGGAAAGTGCGCCGATTTTCTATAGGTTTAATGTTTAAAAAAAATTTGTCTCACCATGTTTCATAAGATTTTAATGAAACGTAAGCGCTATAAATGGGTTCGCTCCGCAGTTCACTTTCCAAAAGGTTTAAAAAGAAATGAAAGGTTTTGAATGGTAGAATCTTAGGAAGGGTCCCGGAGTTAGGAAGGAAACTCGGGTTGGGTCCCTTCAAAAAAGGCCTCACATCCTTTTCTCAGCAATCGTCGGGCTTGCATAGCTGAAATCACATTGGACATTGGGCCAGAACAAACACCATGTACTATCGCTTTAGACTAATCAGAACATCTAAGCACTACTGTCTGTTTATCATAATCAATTATAGCCTGGTGTTTAGACAACCAATCCATTCCCAAAATCAAATCAAATTCATGAAATGGTAGAGCAATCAAATCAGCAAAAAATTCCCGATCATGAATAATTATAGGGCAATTCTTATACACTCTATTCACATTGACACTATGCCCTAAAGGACTGGTTACATGCATATCATATGATAGCTTCTCCACTTCTATCACCTTATCAAACACATGCTCAATGCATACATATGAATGAGTAGATCCAGGGTCTATTAATGCATGCATTTCAATACCATAAAGAGAAATTATACCAATAATTACTTCTGGTGCATCCTGGTCCCCACGAGCCTTCATAGCATATGCTTATGTTGGCATTGAAGGCATAGGACGATCTACTGTCTCTGACACTGTGCCTCCTCGTCCTCTATGCTGGCTCTAACCCCCTCGACCTCTACCTCTATCTCGAGTCAACGGAGATGCCGCGGACCTTCCTCTGTTGTTACTCTGAGGATTCCTATTATTCCTTGACTCTTTGGGAAAATTTTCCATAAAATGTTTAGTGCTTCCACATCTAAAGCACCCTCCTATCAACAATATGCAAACTCCCAAATGCCGTCGAAGGCAATGAGGGCACTTTGGAGTTTCTCCTGGTCCTACTGAAGCACCTCTACCAGTACTAGGTACTATTGTATTTCCTCGTCTTCTGTTAGTAATAGTGCTCTAGGCCTATTGTATGGACATGGTATTTTGACTATTTATGAGAATTTATTATTATGATGATTTGCATGTGTTTATTATCTATAATGTCCTTGAATATTATTAATTATTCTAAATGTCCTGTCGATTATTGTTATGGGAATAACAATGAATTAAGATTAGTATAAAGTTTGATTAATATTCATGGGATGAATATGTGTATATGAATACAAATCAAATTTATATCTATTTGTTAAAAGAACAAATATTAGTTGTGCGTCTTGGGAATTAATACATGGATCAAAAGTCATAAGTTAATCTCCCAATAGTTGTGTCAATAAATCCTTTGACTGAGATCGCTATAGTTCTCAGCATAAGAATATTGTGTTTTGATATAATCAAACGTTGTCTTTAATCGGATGACTATAAAGGTTATACTTGAACATAATAAAGTATGTAGTGAGATATGAAGCGATTAAGATATAATTTGTCATAACTTGTTATAAGAGAGATATCACAGGTCCCCTCGATAATTGAGGCGAAATGCATGGGCACATTGCTCAAATGGATTAGTGGAGATCAATGTCATTTGTTTAGTTGATCCTAATTGGGTTTCGAGTAATCAAAGATAGAACGATATAAGGTTGACTTTGTCCATGCCTTATATTATATTAAGATATCATGAGACAAAAGGATTATGTCATTAGCTATATTAAGGTTGTCTCGGATCATGAGCTTTTCATTTAACTTGGGTAGTGTAATGTCTTAGAGGCCACTTATGACTTGTAGGATCAAAATGTGATTTAGGCTGCGCGATGTTAATTGAACCTATAAGTTGCATTAAGAACGAATAATATAACGGTTATGGTTTTTCCTCTCCGTAGTAATTTAAAATGATGAGATTATTTTAAATTACAAATAACAATTAGTTGTTATTTAAATTCGAATTTAATTTTGAGAAAGTTTAAATTCGTGATTTAAATTATAAAAAATAATTAATTTGTTATATTTTCTTATTGGATAAGGAAATAATCTGTAAAGGTTTTTTTTTTTGGATGTGAATTTAAATTGTTATTATTTAAAAGAGTTTTAAATATATAATAATATAAATTCGTTTCCTGCTCGATAAGGATTTGAATTTAAATTGTTATTATTTAAAGAGTTTTAAATATATAATAATATAAAATTCGTTTTGACTTAAACCACTAGCGAGCTTATATAGATATATATATAGTGAGACATATATATTTTGTAGTATTCATCTTTTTTTACTCTAAGAACAACCAAAAGCGGAGAAGAAAGAAAAACCTAATTTCGTTTGAGAAGACGAACTTTGAATTAGCATTCAACAAGATCGTTCATTATTTGTTTGTGTGTGGATACTTGTAGGGTAATCGCTTTGAGCTGACACCTTTGAAGGTCGAATAAACCAAGGCTTAGACTTTGAAACGCGAATCGATCTATAAGAGGTGAGTTTCGTTTACCCTTCCTTCGGTTTTTTATGAAGCATGTGATCCTTAATTGGGTTAAGGGATAAAAAATTTTAAATTCCACTGCATTTATGTTCCAAATGATTGGATATTCTGCGCGTATTAAGCAGTGGTATCAGGCCACTTGTGTTTTCATAAAAATCGATGTCACCATGTTGATCGTATGTATGTGATGTATGATTACGGCATGATTTGTGTTTTTGAATATATGTGATATTATGGTTTGTGCGAACGACATAGTTAATAGGTTTTGTTAAGGTATTAATTTATTGAATCCGAAACCTAAAAGGATTCGTTAATATGATTAAGAATTCGAATGGGATATTGCCATTAAAGTGTTTAATAGCATGTTATATTATTCTGGCTTTGTCTTAATCAGATTAATACATGGACTAAATTCATATATCAATTCTGATTTATCAATGATTGTTTATGGTGGTGCGAAAATAAGCCCTATGTGTAATGAGATTACATAATATGTTGTTTTAATGTGATTTTGATGGCTTTCGGCTTATTCAAAAATTTATTGATGAGATCAATGAAAATTTAATTTTTGAGGCAAAACTCTAATGTTTCTGAAAAGGAAAAAAAAAAATTTATGTTTGCCCCTCGGCCGAATCATGCTTAGGCTAGCGGAACCCATGTCTTTAACTTTGCGTAGCACCTTATGAATTTAATTGGTTTTAAATATACGCCTATTATAATTTATTTTTTAAATGCAAATTGTTTGTGCTATATGATAACATGATATATTTTGCATGTTATGTTGCTTCACATGGTGCACAGTATGACCTTTTTTACCAATGTGTTTGGCAGGTTATTATTATTGTTTTTACAAGGGTTGTAATTATTAAATACGACTTGCATGCCGTTTATGTTTTATTGTAATTTTATTTTACTATTAGTAGTATTTATTTAATTGTTGTAATAAAACAAGAACAATGCAAACCATTTGAAGTCATGCAATCCAGCCATGATGATGGAGCTAGGTGTCTATCTTGTGAGTTGGTGGTCAGTCGACATCATGGGTTGCTTATTTACCTAGGAATGACTGATCTTCATATCGCTTATGGAGATCAATCTTAGATTAAGGTCACCGTGACACGTTTATTATATGCATGAATGAGATGCTATGTATGATGTTACATGAGTATGTGATACTAGATGTATGATGAGATCTATTAATTGAAAATTAAATCAATCAAGATCCCTCACATAAAATTCTAGCACATGCCATCCATATTTAAACACCAAAATAAACCTTTTATCACCTTAATGTGGGTTCTACCTAAAGAAGCATTAGGTTACATTAGTGAGACAAGAGTAATGGTGCAACTCATATGTTTAAATGATTTAACTTTATTAGGTTATCAAACGGTTTTAAACACGGCATTAGATGGATTTAAATATGCCGGACATATGATGTCAAAATCCCATAAATATCTAAGAGTTGCATGAGATGTAATAGGTAAGAGTTACCTACCTAAATAACTTAATTTTAAGTGTCATGCCAAAGTCGACTTAAAGCTGAGTAAAATATGGATCTTAGCTCACTAGGATTAATATGATTATTCTAAGGGTTGTTAATTTAGTGAGAATTTTTCATAATCAAAATACTTTATCAACTTTGCATTCATTGTAGATGGCCAACAATAACAACAACAATTCTAGCTATGTCATTGCGATCGGGCCCTTGAGAAGGATAAACTACCGACTAACTTCCTTGACCTGTTTCAATTTGAGAATTGTTCTCAAACAAGAAAGGAAGCTTTATGTCCCGGATGAACCTCTCCCCAAGAACCAAATGATAATGCCCTGTGAGCCGAAAAGAATGCTTATGAGAAGTGATCATAATGACTCTATTGATGTTGTATGCTTGATGCTAGCTACCATGAGCTCCGAACTTCGTATGATCCGAAAATATGGAAGCTATGATATGATCTTCAATCTTAAGGAAATGTTCCAAGAACAAGGCAAGAAAGGTATGAGACTACCAAGGCACCGCATTCTCGCAAGATTTGGCCGAGGGGGAGCCAGCTAGTGCTCATGTTCTAAAATGAAAGGCTATATTGGAGAATCTTTGATAGGCTTGATTTCCATTAAGCCAAGAGTTGGCAACTGATTTGATCCTTGAATTCACTTCCTGATACTTATGGCCAGTTTGTCATGAACTATAACATGAATGAAATGGACAAATCTATCTCCTGAAATGCATAATGATGCTTAAAACCGTCGAGTAGAAGGTAAAGAAATCCTAAGCCTGGCCATGTTCTGATGGTTCAAAATGGAAAGGGCTTCAAGAACAAGGGTAAGGGCAAGGGCAAGGGCAAAGGAAAGTCCAATGCTCAACCCAAACCTAAACTCGAACTCCAAGGCTAGCAAGCCCAGCTGGAGGGTGTTTGTTTCTTTGCAATGAACCTCGGTCATTGGAAGAGAAACTGAAGTCAGATGAGGACTTAAAGAAGAAAAAGAAGACTGTGAGACTAGTTCTTCTGTGTATTTGTGTTATACAGATTAATTTTTCCTTTTCTAGTTCCCGGGTATTAGATATCGGATATGATCTCACATTTGTACAAATGTGCAGGCTCAAAAGGAGTAGACAAATCAAGAAGGGGCGGTTGATCTACGTGGTAAGCAATGGAGCAAAGGCCGCTTTCTGTCGTAGGGGAAGTTATGAACTTACTTTGCCTAGTGGGCTTTTTGTTAGTTTTGGACAATTACATATAATCTTACAATGTGTAGGAATATTATTTCAGTTTCTGCTTGGATAATGATGGTTTTTCTTTTATTATTAAGAATAATAATTGCTCCATTTTTCATAAAGATATGTTCTATGCAAATTCTATTTACAAGATGCATCTTTATGTTATGAACCTTCAAAATCCAACAATTCTCATGTCTATAACATAACTACTAAGAAATTTAAGTCCATTGATTTAAATTCAACCTATCTTTGGCATTGTCGCCTTGGCCATATAAATGAGAACGCATCTCAAAACTCCATCAAGTCGGACTTTGAATTCATTTACTTGAATCATATGATACATGTGAATCTTGTCTATGGGTAAGATGACAAAGGATCCCTTTTATTGACACAAGTGAGCGGGCCAATGAATTATCGATCTCATACATACGTAGTATGTGGACCATTAAGTCTAGATGCTGTGAGGAGGTTACAAGGTACTTCATTACATTTATCGATAATCTCAAAGATATATGGTTATGTCTACTTGATGAGACACAAATTTGAATCATTTGAAATGTTCAAATCTTTTCAAAAATGAAGTACAAAACCAACTTGGCAAGACAATCAAGGCACTTCGATCTGATCAAGGTGGCGAATATTTGAGCCAAGAATTTGATGACCATCTTAGAACTTGTGGAATCATTTCACAATTAACTTCCCCGAACACCACACAATGGAATGGTGTGTCCGAGAGGAGGAATCGAACTTTATTAGATATACTGATCTATGATGAGTCCAAATGCATCTTCCATTTACCTTTTGGGGTTATGCACTTGAAATGTACCAAGGCACACACTAAATCGTTCCATCCAAAGCTGAAAAGACACCATATGAGATGTGGACCGGTAAAAGGCTCCAAATTTTGTCTTTTCTAAGATTTGGGGTCAGGAGGCTTATGTAAAACGTCAAGTTTCAAATAAGCCGAGCCCAAGTCTCGATAAATGTCTTCTTTCGGTGGGGTATCCTAAAGAGACTAAGGATACTACTTTTTACAATCCCATAGAGAACAAAGTGTTTGTTGTTCTGAATGGTGTCTTTCTAGAAAGGGAATTCTATTTCTAGTAATCATGGGGAGTAAGGTACAACTCAATAGTTCGAGAACCACAAGATAACATCAACTCCGCCTGTGGATACTCATAGTCAACAAACTATTGTCGTATTAATAATCTCCTATAGCATGTAAATTTACGTAGATCCGATAGGATACGCTATGAGCCCGAGAGATATGTGGATTTCTTGTGACCGATAACCATGATGTATTGTTAGGTGGATTAAAATGAACCCACTACCTATCAAGAGGCTATGTTGATCCAGACTCGAGAAATGGTTAGAGTCATGAAGTTTGAAATTCAATCCATGTATGATAATCTATGGATCTTGATCACTCAACCTCAAGGCAATAAAGACCATTGGGTGCAAATGGTTTTTAAAAGAACCGACATGGATGGCAAGGCATAATTATTAGCAAGAAGCCGTAAAGGCTTCAAACAAACTCATGGTATAGACTATGATGAAACTTTTTCACCAGAGCTTATGCTTAAGTCTATCCGACTTTACTGCCATCGCATATCATGATTATAGATTAAGAACTGGATGTTAAACCAGCTTCTAATGGAAACTTACTTGAGGATGTGTACATGACACAACCTGAGGGTTTTGTACAACCTAAGAATTCTGGTAAAGTATGCAAGCTTCAAAGTTCCATTTATGGTTTGAAGGTGCCTCTCGCAGTTGGAATCTTCATTTTGATGAATCAGTCAAAGGGTTTGGATTTGTCAAAAATGAAAATGAGCCTTGTGTTTAAAAGAAAATTAGTGGGAGCGCAATTGTATTTTTGGTCTTATATGTTGATGACATTTTACTCATTAGGAATGATATCCCTACCTTGCAGAATGTCAAGTCTTGGTTAGGGAAGTGTTTATGGTTCCTAGCATTACAAATCCTGTTGATGTTTATTGTGACAATAATGGTGCTATTGCACAAGCAAAGGAACCTAGATCACATCAGCGATCTAAACACACTCTTAGGCGTTATCATCTCATTCAAGAAATCGAGAGTAGGACGCAGATATGCAGAGTCTAAATGCATGATAATGTCGCTTGATCCATTGACTAAGCCTCTACACAAGCAAAGCACATGATCACATGCTAGGTTCACATGTTAGATACATTGATGAAACGGCTCATAAGTGGGAGATTGTTAGTAATAGGTGCTCTCTAGGGCCTATTGTGCGGACAGGTATTTGACTATTTATGAGAATTTATAATTATGATGATTTGCATGTTTATTATATATAATGTAATTTGAATAATATTATTAATTATTCTAAATGTCCCTAATCGGTTATTGTTATGGGAATAACAATGAATTAAGATTAGTATAAAGTTTGGATTATTCATGGATTTAATATGTGTATGAGATACAAATCAAATTTATATCTATTTGTTGATCAAATATTGACAGATCTGCTCTCGAGATTAATACATGGATCAAAGTCATAAGTTAATCTCTAATAGTTGTGTTTAAACTTTTCGACCTCGAGATCGTTGTGGTTCTCAAATATAAGGAATAAATATTGTGTTTTGATATAATCAACCATTGTCTTAATCTGATGACTATAAAGGTTATACTTGAACATAATAAGAATTATGTAGTGAGATATGAGCGATTAAGATGGAATTTGTCCCTCTTATTATAAGAGAGATATCTCCGTCCCCTCGATAATTGAGACTAAGAAAATGATGAGTCAGGTTTCAAATGAATCGATGGAGATCAATGTCATTTGTTTAGTCGGTCTAATCGGGTTTCGAGTAATCAAAGATAGAAATGATATAAGGCTGACTTTGTCCATGCTCTTATATTCCTATTAAGATACGGCACAAAGGATTATGTCATTACCTATATTAGCGCTTGTCTCGATCACGGTTTTCATTTTAACTCAGAGTCATAACGCTCGCAGAGCCACATTTAATTTGTAAGATCAAAATGTGATTTAGGCCTACTGTCAATGTTAATTGAACCTATAGGATCGCACATTAAGAACTTAATAATAATGGTTACGGTTTTTCACTCTGTGAGTAATTTAAAATGATAGATTATTTAAATTACAATAAAATTAGTTGTTATTTAAATTCGAATTTAATTTTGAGAAAGTTTAAATTCGTGATTTAAATTATAACAAATAATTAATTTGTTATATTTTCTTATTGGATAAGGAAATAATCTGTAAAGGGTTTTTTTTTTTTATGTGAATTTAAATTGTTATTATTTAAAAGAGTTTTAAATATATAATAATATAAATTTGTTTCTTATTCGATATGATTTGAATTTAAATTGTTATTATTTAAAAGAGTTTTAAATATATAATAATATAAAATTGCTTTTGACTTAAACCTCTACTGTATTTATATAGATATATATATATATATATATATATGTGAGACATATATATTTTGTCGTAGTCGCCTTTTACTCTAAGAACAATCCAAACAGAGAGAAAAAAAGAAAAACCCTAATTTCGCTGAGAAGACTCCAACTCGAACTAGCATTCAACAAGATCGTTTCATTATTTGTTCGTGTGTGGATACTTGTTAGAGGGTGGTCGCTTCGGGAAGGCAAAGACCTTTAAAGATCCGAATAAAACCAAGACGAGACTTTGAAGGCTTGACGACCGATCTACAAAGGTAATTGCTTACTCCCTTCCTTTCCTAGTTTTTTTTATGAAATCATGATGTGATCCTTGTGGTTAAGGGACAAAAATTTTAATTCGCTGCATTTATGTCTAATCGATTGATATTCATCTGTAACCCAACATCTTCTTCCCCCTGTGCGTAACTATGTACCGACTCGCCTCAGACTCTCTGGCTCTTTTACCCGAGGAGGAAGAAGCTCCTTTAGAAAGCTTTCTCTTCTGAAATCTTTCTCTGCTGCTTGCCTCATATTTCTCCACTTTCATTGCCGCTTGACCAACTAATAGAAATTTACTTGCTGGAGTACTATCACAGGCATCAAATATCTTTTTATGGACTCATTTAGTCCATCCTCAAACTGCCTACACCGAAATGCCTCATGAGGAATAATCTGTGCAAGGAAGATTTGCCAAGATGGCTGAATTAGTTTTCATATTCGCACTAATAGTCTTTGCTTCGCATTCAGAATCGCTTTCACTTTGTCTCCTATACATATCGAGACAGGTTCACTCGAACTCGACCTAAAAACCTCATCAGATGGGATCCGAAGCCTTGACTTCAACACCTAGCCTCCACCAATCATAAGCACTACCTGCACAGAGAAATCGCATGTCACTCTTTTGATCGGAGGAAATCTCACCTCCACTATTCTTTCAGGAGATTTTCCAAACTGTAATTCAAATTTTTGATTCCGACTCTTCCATGCTCAATCTATGAAATCTCTCACCTCCATGTCTTCTACCATATCTATCGTGGCTTTCTAGATGTCAATCTTCCAACACCCGAGCCATGTCCCTTCAGATATCCTCAAAGAAGGCTTCATTTGGCTCAAATTGGGTATGACTCTCACTTATGACGATTCGAAGGATCTAAAGCGTAGCAACCCGATCTCCCGGGTTAATACCTTAGCTTGCTTCTTCGGGCTGAATCTCGGAGGACGATCCATCTATACAAAACATAAAGACATCCACATCAGGCCAACACATTAATAAACGCATGATTTTCTATCATATACTCTATTCCAAAGCCGCCTAAACCTTGGCTTTTCCGTAAAACACTCCAACCTAGGGTCTCGATACTAACTTCAGGATTTACTCTAACTCGCACCATGGTAAGCGAGGGTGTCACTTTTTTTTTTTATTATAAATTTGTTCATTCATATACCGTTAAATATTTAACTTGAAATATATTATGTAGCAACGGATTACAAAATATGTTCAAACTCCATAAATGGGTTTCTACTTCTCCTATACCTACAAGGATGAAACACCCATGCTAAGTTTATAGCTTAATGAGAATTAATACATGTGAACGACCTCTAATAAGGGTCATCACACTTTACACAACTGCATATCACTTTAACAATTATATACTTATACACATGGTTGTTCATGTTTTAAACATATCATTTACATATACTTATACATATGTCATACTTATTCGTCTTATCATGTTTCATTTCATATCATCTTTCATTTACACTTTTCTTCTTGTACTTATCATTGTATACTTATCATCACATAGTAATGTTATGCTTCTCATATCATGTCATATCATGTCATATCATGCCATTTATCATATTCAAATCATGTTCATCTACTTGTTATTTGCTTTTATGTTTCATGCCATTTACATATTCATGTCATTTATCTTATGTTTCATGCCTGCAAATACCTTAGAAGTGGATACGGGAAAGAACTGTATGTACCTGAAGGTACTATCATTGTACAAGACAGTGATTTCTATCTGTATGACACAAACAGGGCTACTATGATGATCCAAACGGGATCTATGTCATCGACCCAAACAGGGCCTCAATATTCAGAACCGTATGCTACAAAGAATCGTATCCCTATAGGCATGCCTACCATCCAACTACCCTGGGCCATAAGGCATTAATCACTTTATTATGTTTTCTTAACAATCTTCGTGTATCGTAAAAATATCTCATATACATGAATAACTACCGATATCATGTATATTTAAGGGAGATATCATTATCAAATAATTTATAAACATTTAACTGTGACTTCTTTCATATAACAAAATTCATACGTGGTATTCTTTAGCTTTCATAACACATGTTATCATGATCATATTACTATGATGCATTTTTTCATTTAACAATACATTTATATAATCTTTATACAATTTCAGTTTCCATAACCAATTTTGCCTGAACAATTCGAGGCAGTTCCTAAGTCCATTTTCGACTACAATTTTTACCCTATAAACGGGATTATTAGAGAAAGTGATCTTCTAACTTAATATACCCCTATGCCTTAAGTTTCTTATGGTTCAAACATCATGTCATTTGAACTTTTAATTTGGGAGATATGGTCTAAACATTCGAATCGGCTTCTGACAGCTTTCCAGAAATTAATCTAGAATTGTGTCCTATATTTGAAAATTTTCTGAGAATGATAGAGACATCATTTGACCATAATTTCTTCATGAAAGTTGTTCTCCTAGATGTCTAATTTGTACATAAATTTGAATCACCTCATTTGGACCAGTATAACTCAAGTTATGATTTAAACAACCTAAATTACTCCAGTTTAGGGGACTATTCTAAGACAGATTTCAGGGACCGAATTGTTCCCTTACTTTGATGAATTTTCTAGGTTCAATGAGTTCTAAATTTAGATACACTTATTTCAGGGAGATTTTTTTCTCCTAGAAGTCTAGTTTACCCAAAAATTTGAATCACTCAATTTGGATGAGTGAAACTCAACTTATGGTTTAAATACCAAACTGTCTCCCAAACCTTAATCGCATCACAACGAACTTAATCGACTCAAACAGAGCCTCACTTTGACGAATTTTCTGGGTCCAATGGGGTCCAAATTTGGATACACTTATTTCAGGGAGATTTGGTTTTCTAGATGTATAGTTTACCTATAATTTTTAATCACTCAATTTGGATGAGTGATGGCCAAGTTATGACCAAAAAAAAAACATTGATTTAAAAAAAAGGGACAGCATCTTCCCTAAAACCCAATATTTTCTCTATACAAATTTTTGCTCCATTGAGGACTAAAACCAAACCAAACAACCCCATTCCAAACAAGGATTCTACACAAAAAGAGGTATTCCAAACCCCCAAACAAGTACCCATACAAAATCCTAACAAGTTCAAAATTCCTTACATATCCATACAAAAGTTCCAAACATTCCATACCTTTGCTTTTCTTTTCTCCTTCCTTCTTCCTTCTTCTCTTCTCTTCTTCTTCTTCTTCTTCTCCTTCTCTTCTCTTCTCTTCTCTTCTCCTCTCTTCACTGAATTTGCCCTATCCCAAAAGCCAGCATCAGGATATTTTGCCTTTCTCACACAGTTTTCATGTTTGGCCTTATATAATTTTGTATTACTTTTTGGGTTTTTGCTATTGGGTCCTTTATTTTGCTATTATTTGCAAATCAATTTATTCATATTTCCACTTTAGCTTATAATCTTCTTATCATATGACCTTTGGATTCGGAATTGGTAAATTACTAATTTACCCTTAACCCTTGTATAAATTTCGGATTTTGCCTATTTTATTTTTAGCATTATTTTATTCCAAAAAAATATACATTTACTTTTATTATACCTAAAACATGTTATAAAAATGTCATGGTATAATTTGGGGTATTACAACTATCATTGTACGCGACAGTGATCTCTATTTGTACTGTACTATATGACTCAAACGGGGTCGTGGTAATGACCCAAACGAGGCCAACTATATCTGTATGTTACAGCAATTGCATCCCTAATAGGCATACCCATTTATCCATCTACCTGGTCATAAGCAGGCAATCAGTTTTATTATTCTATGCTACTTTATATACCAACTATACATGTATTCTCTTTTCTTCACATGGCTAGAATTCGTGTCCTTTATTATTCCACATTATTTAGCATTAATGAAGGGACCCAACCCGGGTTTCCTTTTCTTAACTCTGGGACCTCCTAAGACTCCTACTCGATTTGAAAACCTTCATTTCTTTTAAACCTTTAAAAGTGAATCCATGGAGTAACTCCATTTATAAAGCTACGTTTCCATTAAATTCTTATGAAACATGGTGGACAAATTTTATTTTTTTAAACATTAAACCCTTTATAGAAAATCAAAGTAGTTTCCTCCTCGTTTCTGGACATGTCCCAATTTACAACACCGTAATAAAACAATTTACCTACTCATATCCAACAATGGGACATCAAGTCCACTCACAACTAATTTCCCCTCAAATCAAACTTTAAAATCATTTTCTCGAACACTATGTATATATAAACAATCTTTAAAACTTATAAACATTACAAAATAAAGGTGCACGAGTAGTTATTTACAACAAAATTATACATTGTCAAAAGGTGGTCGCCATGTGAGGCGGAGGTCACCGACCCTGAGGATGCTCTAATCGCACGTCGCCTCTACCGAAACATTTATAAAACATTTTAAAAAGTATGAAGCAAATGAGTTTTCGCTGAGAAGATGGGCTTCATGTGAAAATAATGCTTCCAAATATAGTTCAAATACTATGTGTAAACAATTGTATAGAGATCTCATTTCCATAAACATTTACTTTACTTTCTTTTTCCATATAGTTCAAATACAATGTGTAAAAATTGTATAAACATATCCTTTCTATATACATTTGCTTTATTTCTTTTCCATATAGATCAAATACAATGTGTAAAACAATTGTATCAACATATATTTTCAATATACTTTCTATTTCCTTGAACTGGGCTATCCAATGGAACCCGCCTACCGTTAACCACCGCATCCATAAAAGAACTCTCGAGGAAACAAGCCTTATTTATCACCGATGGCCCAAAAGGAACTCTCCGAGAAATCGTGCCCTACTGGCATCCACCGCTCGGCCCATGAAAGAACTTCCAAGGAACAAACTACGACCACCGATGGCCTAAAAAGGAACCTCCGATAACCAGGCCTTTTCGTATTTCTTTCACTGCAAGCAGCATGACAATATGCATCACTCTTCCCTTCCCTCTATAAAAAAATCCTAACCCTTTCTCATGTACCATGCACGCGTAAAGTACTTTAGTCGACTTTCCTTTAAACTTTATCTTTGTAACATAGGGTAACCATGGATTCAAACATTTTCATATAAACATGTATATATAAAATATACATTCATAAACATTTCATTTCATATGGAACTATAAATCATACTTTATAAAACTAAGGAAATAATAACCATTTCATATTTTCTCAACATAATTTAAAGTCAAGAAACTAATATTTCTTTTCATTTGAACATTTATACATGATATAAAAACATATACATTGGTAAACATTAATATATATATATATATATATATATATATATATATATATATATATATATATATATATATATATATATATATTTCTCAAAAGCCATTTATATTTTCCCACCTTGTTATTTAAGCCATTTTTCCTCCTTTAAAACAAAACTTTCCACCTCCACTCTTGTCCTTTATCACCTTCCTCCTATTACAAGTCACATTATCCATAAAATCCATTAACATCCATACTAATCTTGTTCAATTAACATTCATACTCTTAATCTCGGGTCCATTAAACCATTCACTATACTATACTTTCAAAGAACCCTACATTTAATCACTTCCAATTGATTAAACCAATTGAACGCAACCCTCTTTTGTTCTCATGATTTTCTTATGCTAACTCATGGCACCATTACCCCTACACAGCCTGCCAACATGTCATGAAATGGTCATGCCAAAACCCGGCTATTCACATCGACATAACCAAACAACCTGGACACTTGGTGCAACCATAAATTTTCAGTCACGTTCTGTTCATCCACTGTCCTCTACAGGAATATGGTTAGAATCTTGACACAATGGGCTTTCCATAGAGTCCAAGAACACCAAAACGGAGTTCGGACGAAGCAGTTATGGCCTTCCGAAATTGGAGGCCATGACCATTGTGTCCCCCCCGGGAATTAGTGTGCTGGTGCACTTTGAATGAATTTCTGAGTCCCAATGGGTAGGAATTTAGATTGACCTATTTAAATGAGGATTGTTCTCCTATCAGTCTAGTTTACTTAGCACCTGAATCACTAATTCGATGAGGATGGCTGCTGGCGGGCTGGGTACATACTATGGAGTCGTAAAAAATGCATCAGAAAAAACTCGCCTCGAATATAACTCCACTTTAAATGCATTTTTGAGTCCAAATGGGTCGGAATTTGGATTTACCTATTTCAATGAGGATTATTGGCCTATAAGTCTAGTTTACTTAGCAATTTGAATCACTCAATTCGGATGAGTGATGGCCAAGTTATGGCCAAAATACAGTCATGGGGTATTAAAAACAGAACAGAAAAACTGCCTAACATAACTCCACTTTGAATGCATTTTTGAGTCCCCATGGGTCGGAATTTGGCTAGACCTATTTCAAGGTGCAATGTTCTCCTATCCGTCTAGTTTAATTATCAATTTGAATCACTCAATTCGGATGAATGATGGCCAAGTTATGGCCAAAATACAGTCATAAGGTCGGAGAAAAAACTGACAAAGATCTCCGACACACACATACCCTGAGATCGAAATTAACCCGAGCAGAGAAAACCCCACCTCAAATGCACAGGCTTTCCTGACACCCTTCTCAGTTTCGTGAAAACCCGAACCTTGGACCTTGGCAAAATCTTGTGATTCTGGTACCCACGCGTAGACCTCATCGCGTAGATCAGCTCTAATTCTCGACCTAACGAGATCCGACCGACGAAATCTTTGAGAATCAAGAGAGAAAAATCGCTTTCTCTCTCTCTCTCTCTCTCTCTCTCTTCTCTACGGTTTACGAGACCAATGAGAGCTTTAGATATTTTAGATATTTAGTAGTGTGGACACGCCCACGCGCCACGTCACACTTCTTCGGTTCCGTTTTCTTTCAAACAATTTATTTCGTCCCGGTTTTAGTTTCATCTATCTTAAATGGAAATTCTTTAAATATTTAACATTTTTTAGAATTTTTCTAAAAATCTCGTTTTCAGGGTCTACTCGACACTGCCGCTCGAATTCTCATAAAATTCAATAGTCTCGGGATTTAACGAATTGATTGCAACTAGATTTCGTGAGACGACCAACGATGAAGTCTGTTTCGCTTATCCGAGATCTAGAAAATTTTCAGATTTTTTCGTGGCAATTACCGCTTTGCCCCTTTTCGTAAAATTGCATTTTCACTCCTAACATAATTTCGCACCTATTTCCCAGCTTCTTAGACTCAATACATTATTATGAACATTTTTTTTATTTTCGGGGCTTTTTTTTTCGAAAATTACTATTCATTTGACTGTTTCTAGTCAAATACCTAACTGATCGAAAACGAAATTTATCATTCATGAAAACTGTAAATTCAGGGTCTTACAATTAAATCATACAAATTTTAGATCAATTTTTTTATCTCACTTAGCTAAGTTATACTAACTTATTTTCATACAAAACCATCTCCAATAATACTTTTAGAGTATATAAGAGACATTTAGATGTCACAAAATCCTATGAGAGGACATGAAAATCCTTTCCAAAATGTGGTCTCGACTTCCCACTTCAATAATGAGCTCCGAATATCATTATGTTTCCTTCATAAACTTTGTTTCTCTATTAATCTATTTTACTCATAAATTTGAATCACTCCAATTCCCCAATTCAATCATCCAAACTCAAGTTATGGCATTTTAATGCCAAACTGGTCTAGTTGCCTAGTTTACACAGGTAAATGACTATAAAACCCAATTGTAGGGGTCTTAACTCCATAATTTGACAGTAGTTCCTTCTACTTATTTGAAGCTACGATGTTAAGGGTTCTTCTCCAATTAGAATCATCCAATTTGGAGTTCCAAAACTCAAGATGTGTCCTAAACAAATGGAACTGCTCTGTTTTCAAAAACAGAACCCGTAACTGGTCTTTAGACACAAGTTCGAGGGTCTTAAAATCATATTAATACTTTAGGCTCTTATTAGAAAATGTAGTCACATGTCTTAGATTTCCTCTCCAACTAGAATTTCGGAAATCGGAGCATTCTAGGCCAAGTTATGGCCAAATAAGTCACTTAGGGTTTTGGTGAAATTTTGACAGCATCTCCCATAAAACCTTAACATTTCCTTTATACAAAACTCCTCAATTGAGGACCACAAACCAAATAACAATTACCAACAACACAAACCACAAAGAATTGATCTTCAAGGGAATCCCATACCTTGATTCCTTCTATTCCAACTTGCTTTTTTTTCTTCCTTCTCTTTGCTTTCTTCTCCTAAATTGTACAAAAAGAGGTAAGAACCTTGCTTTCTCTTTGCTTGAACCAAAACTAAGCCAAACAATGGAGAGCACAAGCTACTTGATCTCTTCCACAAAAAAACAGTCTTGAGTTTCCTATACCCAAATTGGATTTTTCCCCAATTGTGAGACAAGTTTGTCTTTTTATTTGGCTTCCACTTTTAATTTTTTGCTATTGAGTCCTTCTATTTCATTATAATTGCACATCAACTTATCATAATTATTCAATAACATATAATCATCTTACTTAATGTCCTTTGTGTCCTTAAATTGTCAAATTTACCACTTATCTTTGTACTTCTTTAAAAATTTCGATTATATCATTTTTCATACTTAACCCGGAAATTTCCGAAAAACACAATTTGACTACTATTTTACTTTAAACATGTCATAAAACTATTAGGGTATAATTTGAGGTATTACACAGTTACCAAATTCCGTGTTTTTTATATGTTTCGGAGAATTCCACTAGAAAATCCACCAAACATATGATTATATTAAATATTTCAGATTTCCAAACAAACTTTATTTTATAAAATATTAGAAAAATAATTTCTGAAATATTGTTTTTGATACAATTATCAATCAAACCCTCACATTCTTTGGAACCCTTTGAAGAACGTTTTCAGGATTTTTTAAGTATTCTAGGCAAAAAAATTTGGATTTCAATTTGGTTCAACATGAAGATGGCAGTTCCGAAAATATGGCTAGTAATTTTATTAAGCATTTAGTAATCAAATTTTATTTTTTATTTTTTGTGTTTTCTGTCAATTGTAAAAAATAGCATTTCTAGAAGAAAATATACCTCCCACACATGTAGCACCTAGTAAGGATTAATTTTTAAATGAGATAACTTGTCATTATTTCTCATTTCTTATCACCTTTTTAAATAAAACCCCATAACATAATTTCCCAATTATAATTTATGACCAGTTCATAAAATTATCCTTTTGTCCCTCAATAATTTCATGGCCTTACCTCTTTCTTAGCTATAGCCTATATGCATGGGCATGGCGGTTACCAAATTAATTATACAAAGAAAGATTAATTAGCGTGCTTCGATCCTTTATAATCATATAGGTAATAGATTGTTCATATCTTCGTCTCGAGTTTGAGATTGTTCATATCTTCGTCTCAAGGGTTCTACAAGAATATAGTTATTTCAGAGATCGATCTTGATGAAGATTTGTTGAAATATATGTGAAGTCCCTGGCATAACCAAAAAGTAGTTCGTACTCATGAACTTGTGCCGCAGGACGTGGCAACATGGGAAGTCCATACTAGAAGTGTAGCAATAGGACGCGGTGAGTCCGCTAGATCACGAGGCTAAGAAACTGGTACAAGCAACCAATGGCCCGAATCTATTTGGTAAGTGGATAACGATCAAATCACAAAAGATCGAAACTCTAAGGTGTCAAACCAAAATTAGAAACTTTTTAGGATTCTACTCTAATGAGGATACTTGATTAGTAAGTTTACTATTTCCATTGTGATAGGTTAAGGAAAGAACATAAAATAGAAGGTAGGGTTGGAGTCATATTAGGATAATGATCCATCTTTATCTAGTCTTTCAAGACCAAATTCACAAGGCTATAAATTCGAGGGTTTGGAAAATGCTTGATACGGATTTCAGGAGCATAGCTTGAAAAAGAAAAAGCAATTCCATATGTGCTAAAAGAGTGTGGAGTGCAGATACTCGGTTGAGGTATTACACTTTAAAATCCATTCACCTTTGGTGAAAGATGATGTTCTTTATTTTCTTCATCTTATATTGATGTAATGTGGGTATGGGAGTGTGATGTTGTAGAGAGTAGAATGGAGGGAGTTCATTCTGAATTACACTATGAGTGATTAGGTTTCAAGAAGGGTAGTGGGTAGAAAGGGAGTCTCATACCACGTAAGACTAATTGTAAACTTTGAATCAGATTAGTGAAAATCTTTGTATCTGGGTAGAGAGAGAGTCTCATACCACTTAAGACTAATTGTAAACTTTGAATTAGATTAGTGAAAATCTTTGTATCTGGGCATAACCCCGTGGACATAAGTAGGTTACCAAACCATGTAAAAGATTGTGTGAGTTTTTACTTTATTGCAAATATATCACATCTACTCTACACGCACTAAGACCTATAGGGGGAGTTCGGACACACTCCCCTAAAGTCCGAACGAGATCACAGTCTGAACATCAAAGACTATGACCTAGAACACACATATATAAATGTCAATTGGTATCAAAGCGGATCACTCCAAGTTATTGAGTGAGATCCTTGGGCTGCTCTATTCGATTGTGTGTGAAATGTTTATGGACCCTAAGAAGGACGAAATGCCCGGAATATGCCCCCATCTACTTGATGATCAAAACTACAATGACTTGGAAGGTACACATGACTCTCATCAAGTCTCTAGGAATGGAAGTATGGCAATCCATAGTGACAGGGTAGACCGCTCCAACCAAAACATAAAAAGGGAGAACAGTGATCAAGCCTAAATAAGAATGGAATTGTGAAGAAAGAAAAGCAGCCACAAGAAACTTCATTGCTCTATGGGCCATTCAATGTGGTGTGAATGACAAGACGTTCAGACTCATTACCACTTCAGAATCTACAAAAGAAGCATGGGACACCCTCCATAAAATATTTGAGGGATCAAGATACATGTATCCAAAGAAAGAAGAAAGCGATAGGTATCTGAAAAGAGCTCGATCTGAGATCTCAAGTGAAGAAGACCGTAAAGATCCATAAAATATTAGACATCTTAGAGCTCTCTCGACAATTGTCAAAACATAAGGACGTACTTTACAAAAGGCAGAAAGATTCATAGCATCTTCATCGGATTGTTAGAAACATCCTGACTACCTCACATGACAATATGATATTCCACATCAGTAGCACAGGGAAAGAGAGTAAAGGTCTAAGCCAAAAGTTGCAGTTCTGAAGACTGTGCAAACTAAAATCTCTGAATCAGGAAAGATAGTCTGAACTAGTGCAAAAACCAAGATCGTCAAGGATGAACAATCAAAGAGTCTTGGTATCTTCCCTTCCACCATAAACATGTGGAAATTTGACAATGGATGCTCACAATGTATGACAAGAAACAGTTGTTTCCTAATTAACCTTCACCCATCCAGTCAGGACTAGGTAATCTTCAAAGACGTTGAAAAATGAAGAGTTCTAGGAAGTGGTTCCTTGAAAATTCCAAGGTTGACAAAACTAAAGAATGTGTTACTTGTTGAAGGATTGACAGTAAATCTTATCAATGTGAGTCAACTTTGTGATAAAAATCTTCTTCCACAATTCACAAAAGACAAGTGTATAGCATATAATCGAAATAATTGTCGCATCGTGGAAGGGGAAAGGACCTCAAACAACTGCTATCTACTAACCAGCATCAGTACCTGCATACATGAAATATAGTTAAAACAAGAGTCGTTGGCTCAATAGTCCAAATACACTAGGAAAACTAACACTACCATCACTAGACCTTCTAGCCAAAGGCATTTAGATTTGAAAGCTAGACCTGATTAGATGAGTAGTCTTTGCATGGAACACATCCTACTATCATGCACCAAGTCCCAACAAAAATTCATTCACCTTTGGTGAAAATGATGTTCTTTATTTTCTTCATCTATATCAATGTGAATGCGTGATAAAAGAGTCATGGACAGAGAGAGGAACTGGTAGGAATTCATTCGACCTACTACGAGCGATTAGGTTTAAGAGTGTCTTAGGCAGAGAGTCTCTGCATCATAAGATTAATTGTAAACCTTAAATCAGATTAGTATAAATCTTTGTATCTGGGCATAGCCCCATGGGCATCGTTAGGTTATCAAACCAAGTAAAAGATTATGGGAGCTTATATTTTATTACATATATATCACATCTACTCTACACACATTAAGACCAATAGGAGGAGTTCGGACACACTGCCCTAAAGTCCAAACGAGATCATAATCCGAACATAAAGGACTGTGACTTGAAACACACACTAACTGTCAAAAGAGATTTGCAATTTATGTATTGTCATAGTTGAAAATTCCCACGCGTTTATCCCGGATACGTCTGTTTGAGTCCCATTCTTCACAGCCACGACAGTGAGGCAGGCAAGGAATCACAAAAAAGCAGGTGTAAAGGGGAAGGGTGAATTATGTAGAGATCATTATAAATACATACAACCGCCCAGCACTCTGGGTATGCCCTCCAAGGTCCAAAGTCCAAAAACCTTATTTACTCCCTCTCTCTCTCTTTCTCTCTGCAAAAAAGATGCCTATTTACGTGCCTAGAAGAATCGGGAATTATAAGGACATACCAAGCAATTACTCCCGTGACCCTCTAACAGAGCAGCAGCTGAAGGAAATTTTCGAACAGCACGATGCCAATGGGGATGGGCAGCTCAACAAGGCTGAGCTTAAGGAAGCCTTCCGCTATCTCGGCGCACTCATTCCCGGCTGGCGCGTTAACCGGGCTCTCCACCACGCGGACGCCAATGGAGATGGATGCATCAGCGAGAAGGAGATGAAGGATCTCGTTAACTATGCTGCCAAGTTTGGGTATACTGTTAATTAGCTATACTAGCATTAATTAGCTATTCTACCACCCTCTTTTATTTTTGGTTTCTTACGCCTTACGTACCCTACCCATCGATGATCGATCCCCGGACCCTGCTGTTTGATGTAATTGAGGAAGCGCAGAGCCGCTATCTCTTGTGTCACTTGTTGACGATGTCCCCAAAATTATTACAACAATAATAATATCTACTACTACTGTTTCTTGTGTGTCTCCTCCTGAGTTGCTCAAATGCATTGGATGGAACGATCAGTTCTCAGCCTCACAACTTTAAATTAAGACTTGATCTATGGGTTTATTACCGTTCGAGTGCCTCTTATCAGCTATCTTTTCTACTAAAGTGATTATAACATTGGACTAAACACATCCATCGATTTGATTTTTTTTTTTTTTTTTTTTTTTTGAAGATTAATGTAACTAAGCGGACGGGATGGATATGGATATGGATAAGGGTATGGATATGAACCCAGCCAATCTATGGATGATACCTTTGGTTTGATGGAAATTGATTAAGCTGAACCAGAGATAATTTTATTAAATCGTTAAAAGATGAACAAATAATGTCCCCACACTATAGCTGGCTAAAAAATGAACAAAGTAAACAAGTGCAGTTACCTTCAGTTTCCTTTCTAAAATTTTCTATATTTTCTTCTTTATATTTAAATTTTCTCAGCAAACAAAATATATCAAAGGGTATAAAATTAACAAATTGCGTTATTAAGTTTTGAATACGTTAATTGAATAATATATATATTAAAGCTTGGAGTGGATGGGTATGAAGAATATTGAAATTTGGAAGAGTTAGTTAGAAGAGTGTAATCATTGGGTTAGAGGGAACCTCTTTAAAAGAAAAATCGATCAAGGTGTAACTAAGGTCAAAGAATATCATAAAAATATGGTGTATTTTTTTTTTTATAGAGCAGTGATATTCCAAGTGCATAATGGGGTGGGAGGGGTTACTAAGATCCCAGACTCAATTCCTATGATCCCAAACTCGAATTCCAACGAGAACGGAGTATTAAATGATGTATATATACAAAATGAAAAAGAAATAAAAAAAAAAGTAAAACATATCAAATTCATAAGTTGAACTAAAATATTTATTGCCCTTAACAAAACATGTAAAAGTTTACAAGGCATTGAGAACCAATTCGTCTGTACCATGTTTGTTTATAATGAAGGGAGGTCAAAATTAGGAAATATGAAATTCCAATGAAAAGGAAATTTGAAAATGGTTAGTATGTACATGGAACAGTAAACCATCAAGCGGTTGGGAATACGTAGCTCTCCCCATTTCCATTGCTTTAAATGGATTCGCCTCTACCTTTCCCATCAATATTATTCCATTAGAATCCCCTTTCCACCGATACAATATATATAAATAGGCTGTATCAACTACCAACCAGGTTTGATTTCAACAAGAATATTTATATTATTTATAAAGTCCTTCAATTATATGAGATGTGGAGGAGAAAGTTAATTAACAACTAGGGTTAAATATAAGAAGATGCTAGAAAGAAAGAGAACGCTTCACGATATGCTCACCCCACCCAAATGATTGTAGTTTTTTTTTTTATGATTTTATTAAATTTATTCACATTTGGGGTTGAAGGAAGAAAGCATGATCAAATTGGCCATTTCTCAAGTAGGGCTGTGCCTGGATTATGAATTGGGATCTGGATTTATTCTCTTTTATCTTCTTTTGAGGGGAACTAAAGAAAATAAAGGAGCGTCTGACTGCCACATGAAAAGTCGAATTCAAATACCCAACATTTTGAAAAGGTTCTTTTCACACACACACAGACACGCTGTCCAAATTCAACTTGCAAAAGATGTTATGGTCTAACATCCACAAAATATCCTAATCTCTTCTCCACTTGTACTAGTTTTTTTCAATTTCGTCTTTATAATCCTTTTAAGATGTAACTTTATAATTATTATTTTTTTACCTTAATTGAATGTTAAATAGATGTAACTAATTATAAGTGACATATAAGGGGAGTAATTTTTGAAAACCCTAACCTCTTCTCTTTAAGCAAGGAAGGGTAATTTTTTTTCACATTATTATCTAATCATTTCCATTACACATTCTTTCCATCGTTTTTTTTCTTTAATAAAAGTTGGTTTTTCCACACATATCTGGGGACATTTTCATTTTGTTTTTTCTTGCGATTTACCATCGTTTTAAACAATGTGAGGCTTGCTTCGCCATCACTTATTTACATTTATTTATATGAAAGCAATTCAAACGAGTAAAGTATATCCGATCAATAACAAGAAATTAAATCAATATTCATCAATATGCTACAAAATTTGAGTCATTGGTATTCTAGTCACTATAGGAATATTAAATGTATATGCAACTATCAAATATATCTAAAGGTGGTAAACGGGCACCCAACCCATTTCGAGCCAACTTATTTGAGCCATGAGTCAAAACGGGTTGGACTAATTTTGCTCATTTTTATTAAGGCTAGCTTTTGACTAGTACAACTCAACCCATACGAGTTGCAGGCTAAAACAAGCCAAAACCTAAAACATGCAAAAAAAAAAAGTAATTTCACAAATTCTATCATATTTCAATTAAAAATAAATAATATATAAATATATAATAATAATTAATATATAAAATGATCAAGTCTAAACAATATAATAATAATAGACAAACTTAAATAAATAAATATATAAATAATACTATAGGACTATTATAACCAAAGTACCAAACTAACATCATAATAAAGTGACAACTTAATAAATATCTTTGAAAACAAACAAATTCAAAACATCAAATGAAATCTCATATGCCTCTAAAATATTCATCTCCATCCTCATTTGTCTCCAATAATAACACGAAACTTCACATTAGAAAGATATACATTCTCGATACTGGTTGAGTCATCATCGTCATCTATTAATTAAAATTAACATACGTTAATATGTAATTATACAAAGAAAATGATTCATTATAAATACTTAATAAAAAAAAATCAAGCTTACCAACAAAACAAGTAACCAATTTTGTGTGCATATTAGAACTTGAACTATTTCATCAACCATAGAACTTCTATACTTGTTTCATCATCTATTTTATTATTAACACTAGTTTGAGTAGTAAAATCATTTAAAATATATTGATAATTTAGTTATTAAATTGAATTTACTTTATAAACTAGTCCAACTTCATTTTTATCATTTTTATATTTAATTTTTTTATATGATTAAATAAAGTTTAAAGGATAAATAAAAAAATGAAATTGTAAATATTTAAAAAAAATTATTAATGAGATAAATGAAAATATGTTCAATATTGTACCTTATAATTAGCTTAACTCAAATGCAATTCCTCATAGTTAGAGAGATGGCAAACGTGTCCTCGTATCCGTGGATTTCCCGACCGATCCGATCCGTCAAATGCAGAAAAATCCGTTGACTGATAATGGATATCGATATGGATAAACCGATTTTTTGAAACTGATACTGATTGATATGGATTTAGGCATATCCGATCCGAAACCCGTGATCATATCCGACCCCAAACGTGGTGTAATATTTGAATTAATATTTGAATGTTATAATATCCCATACAATATTTTGAATTAATTGTAATTTGTAATAACACTATATAATATGATATGATCTCACATTATTTATATTCAAATATTTAATTGCCTATTTTTTAAAATCCTAATTAGTAAAGTTAGAAATGAATACTAAAAATATAATAATGTAACCCCAAACCTAACAATAACATTATAAATTATAAATCTAGTCCTAATTGTAATTTGTAAATCCTAACAATAACGTAACATGCTAACATTGTAAACCCTAACTTCTAACACAAAGAATTTAAACTTATAACACTACAAACCCTAATTTGTTGATAAGCTCATAATAAACATACTGATCCACGCCTTTCATTATCCTTCCCAAGCCGTGGACTGACATATCTCTTCCAAGATGTTGTTGAGCTTTCCTTGGCCATTATTGGAATCACCCAGTAGGACTTGATAGTCGCTTGATAATGTAAGAAGCCTCCGCTGTATAAGAATTCAAACTTATGTGACTCTTTTAAACTCTTTAATGACCGGGCTCTATCTCGCTTCGCTGGCATTTAGCCGATTGTCTCCTCTTGAGCAGAGGAAAGTCTGACAGCGCGATCTTCTGGGTCTGCTTGGATTTTTAGTCCCTAACCCTAACCCACGTAACACACAAATTTTAATTCAAGATATTGTAAATTTTTATTTTAACACTTAAAGTCCTAATCAAACATCACTAACCCTAACTCTAATACTGTCAAGTATAAATCTTAATCTAATATAAAGGAGGAAAGGAGGAAGAAAGAAGGGAAGAGACGGAGAGTGGTTTTATGGAAGATAGCCCCGCGCTTTTGATAGAAATATTTCCAGATTTTTGAAGTTTGTCAGAGCATAAGTATAAAGGCACCAATTTGCACATCTGAAAAAAAAAACCGCCTGATTTATAAAGAAAACACTCATTCTCGATTCCATTGTCAGAAATCTCAAAACAAGCTTGTAGTTCGCATCACGTCAAAGCATTAAAGCAACTTTTTAGATCTATTCCTTCATAAATGACCACGTGTTAGCGACGCAGGTATTCTCGCTTTTCTTTATTTTAGATCGGAGTAGCTTTACTTCATGTACCCATTGTAATATAATATTGTAAAGCTGCATTGCTCTAACATTACCAATCTAAAATACATATATCATGTTCTAATATTGAGATCGATTCATCATGCTTGTGTTTAAATTAAGTGAGATTCATCATGTTTATGCTTAAATGTTGAGATTCATCATGCTTGTGCCGAAATATTAAGCTCAAATACGGCTCCATGAGTGGAATTAAATAATAATAATAATAATAATAATTATGCAAGTAAATAAGGGAGAATAAGTTGTAGTTGGTTGTTTGTAGAATAAAATATTAATTGTGATTGGTGTATGAAATATTGGGTTACAAATATGATAATAATTTTATTTTTGTAAAATGGTGTAATGATGGTTCGAATTAAACCAAATAAAAATAAAGAGTATATGGAAAGAGACTGTTTTTAAAAGTAAATCAGAAGCTGCGATAGCACCCATCCGGAGCCCATGTAAAGTAAATGATTTTTCGTAATTTTTATTTTCAAACTTGTCCATTTGATCGTATTTCTAGACTAAAATTTGATTTTGACCTCATGGTAATACTTTTTTTTAATTTCCAATACTCATACCATTCTAGATTTTTTTAATATTGGTTTTTGTAAAAAGCAAATTGTAGATGTGAAAAAACAAATCAAAGTTTTGAATGTCCTCGTTTTTACCGGCCCGCATGATCAGATAATGCTTAGTTTAAAATAAATTATTAAACGACTTTAGAATGTCTCATTGATTTTTTTTTCCGATTCTAGACATCATGAAATTAACTTTTGACACATAAAAATGTTGGAGATATATTCTTTTTAGCATGAGGTATGATTTTTCCTGGTTACACCCATTGCAAAGTGGATCGACTCGATCTATGCACCTGATTTCTTACATTATTTCTTTTATTTTGTTTTATTTTTTGCTCTTATTTGGCTTTTCTCATTCTTTTCAAGTTTTCAATTTAAAATTCAATTGCCTCTTATTTTTCAATTTTTTACCTATATTTGTATGAACCACTATACTAGCTTCTAAAATTCTCATTTGTCGGAATACGACAAAAGTAGTTGGATTTTGTGATGTTCTTATTAACTTTAGACTTTAGTTTATATTCCTAAATTTACGAATCACGTAAGCTTATAACTGTCATAAAGTCACAGGCAGATGCCTTAGCGCATGATAAAACCGAGTGATTCATTGAGAATATCCGAAATCCGATGGATAGGATATGGATTTAGATTTTTATCCGTAGATACTGATGCGATACTTTATATATTATTTTATTTCTTAGGATCGGATATGGATTTTGAAAAATCCGATCCAAATCCGATCCGATGCCATCCCTACTTATAGTCCATACAAGACTTTTTAAATATTAAATTATCATAATAAATTATATTAAAAAGATATATTTAAAATTTGAAAATAAAATTGTTAAAACAACAAAGTTTAATATGTTAATCATATATTATAATAATTATTGTTAAAACCCTATGCTATAAAAACATATAATTTACTCCATGTTAAGAGCCAAAATATTAAATTTTATAAAAAAATCATTGAAAAATCTCAATTATTAAGCTTTTTAGTTAAAAAAATTAAATAAAGATTTCAAGTCAATCGAGCTAATTGAGCCAACCTGGACTAAACTCACATGGGCCACGAATCATAACAAGTCGGGTCAATTTAGCTCGCTTTTATTTAGACCATATATATTTGAAAGATCACTATTATATATTTAATCCTTTATAATTTACGATTTTTTTAAAGAGTGCAAAAAATTGGATTTCTGTCTTGGTGTTACTTATATATATATATACATATATATATTTGAAATGTCACTATTATATATTTAATCCTTTATAATTTACGATTTTTTTTAGAGAGTGCAAAAATTGGTGAATTTACGATTCTTTGTATTATTTTTTTATTGGTGAATTCTTATATTTAAAAATCCCATTGATTATCAAACCACTTTAAAAATCTGTCTTTTTCTTCCTTTTTTATGTGAATTTAGTTTGGTTAACTAGTTTATTTCCCTAAATTTTTTCCTTATCTACACAAAGTAGACAAAAAAAATCTATATCTTTTATGAAGTTTTGTTTGGGATAGTTTTTTACTTTTATTTTTAATTAATTAAAACTAAAATTAAAGTAAACTAGCAATTTAAAAAAGAAACAAAATTGCACTAAATATAAATAATTTCCTCCATAAATAAAAAATATTTTTTTAAATGATTTTTTTTACATTTATTTACTTTGCATTACAACGTTGTAGATCCTTTCTCCATGAGACTCAAACCTAGTCCCAATGATGAAACCGAGATTCAATATCATGCAAGTATTCACTTTGGGAAGCAAAGTATAGACTCATGAAAGCCCGAAAACTCACCTTTAATACGTAAAGGATTTTTTCAAAAAAAAATTTAGGGGGTGCATTTACCCTCCTCTTAGCCAATGTTAGATGTCTCTTCCCGCCCAACTCTTAACCTTTTGAAAGGAATAAAAACTTTTCTATAAAATCTTTTATTTATTAAAAAATAAATAAAAGAAAAATTGAATTTTCCAAAATTCAATTCAAATCGGGTGAATTCAAACTTCACCTAGCCTAATTATGGCAATAATACCATAATGAACTCTAATGTTTTTTATTGGTTTTTTTAATGATTACTATTACTCTTCAAAGATGAAGAATATGGATTCTTTTCCATGTCCAACATTATAGACTGTTATGGACTTTCTGTCCCTGAGATCCAAAAGGAAGTTCAAAGATGAAAGAAGAGAAAAAATAATCGAATATGAGAGGTGAAATGTTCAGATTACTTTTTATCGAATGGCATGGGTTGGGCTGCTTACGTTGTACAATATACATGTGAATTGCACTACTTTTCTATTTTTCGCCGCCACTTGCAGCTCTATTTGAAATCAAAAATTCTTTTATTGCCAAATTTGAATAGAAAACTACAAAGAAGGAATATTTGAATGTTTACCGAAAGTCAGGTTATTGCATGAGTTCTCGCCTTTCCTTTCAGCACTTCAATACATTATTTGACGTGGTGATGATTAGGGTGTCAGATCGAAAGGCAAGAGTATTTCCTTACTGGCAAAATTGGTCCCAACTAACGGAAGTCATTTTATCTTTTTCTTTTTCTTTCTTTTCCTACAGAGAAATAAATAAATACTTCATAACTTGAACTTATTTTATTTATCTATTTTATATAAACTAGCTTAATTAGTACGATTCTTATTCCGAATGCGATTTCAATACGCTCGGTTTAATATGATTCTTATTCCATACGAAAAAACAAAGGGCGGGACGTAGTATAAAATTTGATAAGGGTGGGAATGGGATTGGTGCATTAGCAGCAGCTAGCAGCTAGCTCTGAGCCTCTCTAACCGGCCGCCCGGATCGGAATGGCGATTAAGACGAATTATCGCAGCCTCTCCGGCAGTGGAGAACGGGAAATGAGCATGCAGGAGTTCAAAAAATGGCTAAGGAAATTTGATGCTGACGAGGATGGGAGGATAAACAAGGACGAACTCCGGGACGCCGTTCGGGCCACCGGCGGGTGGTTCAGCCACAGGAAGGGCAAGCAAGGGGTGCGATCTGCCGATGCTAACGGCGACGGCTTCATCGACGGCAACGAGATGGCCAACCTTGTGGAGTTTGCCAAGAAGCAGTTGCATGTCAAGATTGTGGATTACTAGATTTGCTTGCCATCCCTCTTTCTTTCTTTTTCTTTTTCTTTTTCTTTTTCTTTTCTTTTTTTTTTTTTATTATTACCGCCAAGCCAGAGCTTTTGGGCTTGTAAATAAGAAAACGACTGTGGTGTGTAATTCTATAAAAAAAAGGGGCAAAGTGAAAAACTCTGTTCCTTGATTACTCTTCTGGAAGAGTGAAGTACTTGCAGTGTTATGTGTCTTCTAAGTTGTAACACACCCATAATTCATTTATTTTGGCGGGGGATTTTGAGTCATGTGTAATAAGTTTTTTGTCAATAATAAATTTTTTTTTTTTTTGACATATATTCATTTTTATATATTATTTTTACAATGATTCTAACTTGAATTTACCTCCTCCTAAAGCCTAAGACCAAATTTTTTATTTTCTTAAATCTTAGAAAATTAGTCACCATGTATTCTCAAAGGGCTACACATGAGGGGGATCCAAGATAGGTTTTCTCCTCGTGTCAATCCCACCTCCTTTATTTATTAAATGAGATAAGATAAGGGGGTGGATATAGGAAATCTACACCGACCCCGTCCACTAAAACTTTTTTTCATTCTAAATTTTTTTTAATTTTAAGGTTTAAGATTTAATCCAAAAAAAGATGGTCATGGGTTTCCTCTTTTTTCTTTGCACATATAACACCTATTTTTGTGACATAAGTTTGTTCCTTACACCACAAGCATTTTTGTTGATATTAAATTGATATAATTAGATTAAAAGTTCATTCGACATTCATTTTACAAAGCATTTTTAATCCATTCTTTTTAGCAAACTTTAGAAAGCATTTTTTAAAATAAAAATTAAAGATTACTTGTAGCATTAAAAGTCACTTATAACGCTTTTCTCATGAACAACGTTAAAAGCAAACAACAAATGCAACTGGATGACTCCTGAATTAGATCATTTGTTACAAGTTAACACTAGGATACTTGTAAGTCGTTATCTTTGAATAATTGTTATTCTAATTGAATGAAATAAAATCTGTTTTACCCTTTTTGCACTGAAAAAGTAAATTTTATACATAAATTTTCAAATATTTTGCTCCTGTTTACATCAAGTAAAAATTTATACATAAATTTTCAGATATTTTACTCATGCTTACATATCTCCCCAATTTATCTCCCTTTTTTCTTAGGCTGCCTCCAAGAGGGGGCGATGAGAAATAACTGCATGCGAAAGCAGTCACATATATATTAGTGCTATCAGGACCTATCTTCCCATAAAATTCAAATAAATGCATGCTTACACAGGAAAATTCCTAGTGTTCATGGAATCACATGAACACAGTATAGACATTTATAAAATTAGAACTATGATTCTGAAGCAGGAGAGTGCAGCAGGATGTATATCTTTGCAGACTACTTTTTATCTCATTGCCGGTGAAAACCTATTGCCATCAATGGCTGATGCCTGACACGAGTAAACCCACCTGTATTATGTTAAAAGGGAGATATCTACCGAGAAATGCTGACTGCTCAAGCCTCAGGTTTCTGCCTTCAACGATGTTGGGGGTACAGCTATAGAGAACGCGCCCTCGTGCTCTCTGCTTTAAACTTTAGAAGGACCCCAAATTTTCCATGCCGAGCAGAAATCAGATTTACCTGAATAGTTCAGTTCCAGAACAAGCATACTCAAAAAATTGGCCCACCTCTGAATCCCTGCTGGTGTCTTCACATATCAACATCGAGAGGTGGTAGTCTCCAGTAATTCCACGAATTAAAATCCTCCTGGAATTAAGGGAAAGAAAAAGTTGGACAAAAATAAGAACCACTAGACCTGAGAATTCAGAATGGGACAAGCTCAGCTGGTCCCAAGCCTGGAAGGAGGTCATGGTAAATGGACGATCACTGTAAAAACATATAGTTGAACCTTATTGACTAAAAAGGGGTAACTGGATCAAACCTGCTCTGAAGAGGATGTACTTGTAGGTGGGAACATCCCATTCACAAGAGCATGAAGAGAAGTATATGATTTTGTGTCCACAAGTCGGTTCACAGCAACCTCACCCTGAAGACTCAAAACGGTCAGGAGAAGTTTTCACATATTATACTACTGCATATCCTTTTCAGTTACACTTAATTAGAATCCCTGCAGGTTACCTTAGGATTAATGATGAATATTTTTCCTTTTGGAATTCCAACTTTAAGGTAGCTAATCTCATCAGTGTCTCGGTTTCCAAAACCAGCATAGAATGGATTGCAATCAGAAGGAAATAACACCCTGATATCCTGAGAATTAGGAACTAAAAGCATTAGTAGCTACCTCATTACATCCAAAACCTTCTGCCATCTAACAGACGATCTGCGTGTGCAAAAATACCAGACTGACGACAAATTATCAGGAGAATCCAAAAAGTCAGCCCCCCACAAGCAACAAGAATCCAAAATTGTTCTAAATATATATAACAAAAGAATCCATATCATAACCTTCTGCCATCTAACACAACCTGCATGTGCAAAAATGCCATAGACTGACAAATTATCAGGAGAATCCAAACACCCAGCCCCCCGAACAACCCCCACAAGCAACAACAAGAATCCAAATTGTTCTAAATATATATAATAAAAGAATACATATTCTTTTACGAAGAAGGAAGAACATGGAAGACAAAAAGGCATTTCCAAAACCTAGAATATCCTTTATTGCAAAGAAAAATTATAGGCCATTAAATCTTAGGGGGTATTTGTTTTTTTTTTTTGTTTTGACTTAATGCTGAAAGCAATTTGCTTTCACATTTCACATTGCTTTTTTTTCTTAACTTTTTTATGACTTATTTTGAATTTTGAAAAATTATGGCTAAATAGAAAAGGCCAAAATAGTTGCCTTTTTTTTATGCTTTTTCTATTCAAAAGAAACCAGATTTTAAGAGTTTGAAAAAAACATATTCTATTATCCAATTGAAACTTCTATGATTCGGTGCTCAAGCTAATTTATTAAAAACAAGTGTATTTTAACATTTTTATTTCAAAATTTATTTTCTCCAAATTTAGATTAAAGTTAAATTAAATGATTGATTTTTTTTTCATGATTGGTAGATAGGATAATTATTTTTATTTGAAAATTAATTTTTCGCTAAATAAAATGCTAATTTTTTTATAGATAGTATATGAATTTAATGTGTATAGTGAGGATGTTTTTTTCTCATGGTATTTTATTTTTTGAAAATAAATTATTTATCATAATAATTATATTTTTTATTTTTTATAAATATGTCAAAATGTTATATAAATATTTTCATTTTATCATAATAATGATAAAGTTTAATTATCATCATGCATATTAATTGTTAAATTAAACTATTTTTTTAATACATTAAGATGTTAAGATGATGATTTTTATCATATAAAAACAAACAACTTAATATGTAATAGAAAAAGTATTAAAAAAACAAACAACTATATATTTAATATTATTAAGCACTATTCAGTATCAAGTTAAACAAAAGTTCTACTCATAATTGAGGAAAAAAAACAAACGTGACTTTAGTGTGTGCAGTTCAAATAGAATGTAGGACACAATAGGTGTCCAAACAATTGGTATGGGACACCCAAAAAATGCCTGTAATTCTCAAACTAGCAGCACAGATCTCAAATATGATAATGGTCAAAGCAGCAAATAGGAAACACTACATCAGAGTGGCAAATATGTATTATATATATCAAGATACATTTCTACTAGTTGGAAACTAACCTCCAAGCAAGCAATCTTGAATTCATGAGGAGCTCTTCTAATAACTGATGAAAATAACAGGTAAGCAAATTCTCTCAGAACATACAGTAAAACAAAATATATAAGAAAAGAAATGAAATGAACAGTGACAACTTTTAATATATCTTCACAGAGCTAGCAAGATTCATTTAAACATTAATTATGTGCAGTTCGAATGATTATAAACAGTTAACAGTAGTATAAAATGCACTAGAAGACACTTCAGTTAAGCTTGAGTCTAACTGTAACAGGCTCTTTGCATTGGCCAATCTCTCCATTTGCACAAAGAGGAAAGTTTACTGCCACATTATGGATCGGTTATTTTGCCAAGTAACAAACTATGTCAGAAGTTGTGCAGCATCTGTGAATCCTAAGGCCAAATATGATGCTTCCATTTGTTTTCTTTCTATAAGCAAGCAAAAGCTATTTCAGAGGCACCTATCAAAAGGAACACACCATGATGTAGGACAACCCTAGAAAGGTTGCCTACACATGAGGTGGGTGGAGAAGGGTTTTTATAATTTAAGGTTTATGGAAAAGGAACAAGGGTAAATTAATATATATATATATATATATATATATATATTGTTATAAAGATATATCTAATTTTTTTTTTACATGTAAAGTTGTAATCTATTAGAAAACTTGTCTGATAGAGTTGTAATTTATTAGGAAGGTTAGATTGGCTTTTGTATATATATATTCACAATGGATCAATGAAAAACATAAGGAATTTATTCCTCCAATTCTTTCGTCCTTCTATCTTATATGGTATTAGAGCCTAGGGCTCAGATTGGGAAAATTTCAGACAGTGTTAAAGCTGTTTTTTGGAGTGCAAGAGGGTTGGGAGAGGTGTGTTTTGAAGCACCTACTTCAAGGGAGCATGAGATCGCACCGCCGACGAGTCCCCCTGCAAATTCCGGTGGCTAGAAAATAGCTTTATTGCTCACACGGCAAGCTTTCTCGCACTACATTCTTCCTTCATGCATCACATGTGGGCTGCGGATTTGCCGCGATCACCTGAACACTTCTCCACCTCGTGGCCGGGTCACAACAATCAATCCTAGCCATCTTCCACGTATGTCCAAGCCCTACAACATTGTTTTTCAAACACTTTTAGTTCCAACAGCCTACCTTTCTAGGATTTTCTGCCTGTTTTCCTTGACCTCTTCATGGTCCAGAGGTGTTTTGTGAATATTAGGGCCAAGTTCTCCTCCAGAGAAGTGTTTTTCATGAAAAGGTGGCTCTTTTTCTTGCAAGATCCTATTTTTCTGGTATTTTTCGGATTTTCAGAGACTTATTCGAGTTAGATCTGCTTCTATAACTAACATGAAACCTTCAGGTCGAGTTGTGTGTCATTATTACCATAATTTAGGACATGTACGCTAGAATTGTAGGAAGCTGCAAAATAAAAATCGAAGATTTCAATTTGTTCATCTTCAAAAATCACTTCAGTCTCCATCTACTTCTATCAGTACACTCGTCGAGTCAGGTAAAACCAACACATGTTTTATATCCTCTTCCTCCACACGGGTCATTGACTCTGAAGCCACCGACCACATAACAAGTAATTCCAGTTTATTTGCTACATTCCAGTCACACCCTTCTATCTCTACTATTAATTACCCTTGCAGATGGGTCAACATCTTCTACTTTTAGGTCAAGGACAATTCATCCGACTCCTCTAATCACTTTGACCTATGTTCTTACTTTACAACAATTCTCTTTTAATTTAATTTTCGTGAGTAAACTCACTCATACACTTAATTGTAGTATCTCATTCTTTCCTAAATCATTGTTTGATTCAGGATCTTTCGACAAAGCGGATTATTGGTCGAAGACACGAGCTCAGTGTCCCTTAAGCATCCTAAAAATGTAGGTGCTAAAGTTTGCTGTTTGTTCCTCAAGTGTTACCGATTCGAATTACATTGTCGCTCGGGTCATCCTTCTCTCCCTTTGTTGAAGAAGCTATATCCTCAGTTTTCTAGTCTATCCTCATTGAACTGTGAGTCGTGTCAATATGCTAAGTTTCATCGAGTGCATTTGAGTCCTAGAGTCAATAAACGAGATTCCGCTCCTTTTGAGTTAGTTCATTCTGATGTTTGGGTTCCTTGTCCAGTTTTGTCTCCGATTGGGTTTAAATATTTCGTTACTTTTGTGAATGATTTCTCTCGTGTCACTTGACTTTATCTAATGAAAAGTCATTCTGAGCTTATTTCTCATTTTAGTGCTTTTTGTGCTCAAATTCAAACACAATTTTATGTCTCTGTGCAAACATTGAGAAGTGATAATGCCAAAGAATATTTGTCGGAACCTTTTTAGTCCTTCATGTTACAACATAGGATTCTCCATCAAACCTCATGTGTTGATACATCCTCTCATAATGAGGTAACTGAGAGAAAGAATAGACATCTTCTTAAGACTGCCCGGGCTCTTTTGTTCAATATGAATGTCCCTAAACATTTTTGGGCCGACGCAATCTCCACAACTTGTTTTTTTATTAACAGGATGCCCTCATCGATTCTTAATTGGGCTACTCCTTACCAAAGAATTGTTTCCAAGCACTGCTATTCCTATTGATCCTGGTAAGGCATTCGATGCACATACTTGCTCTCGATGTGCATCCTCAAGTCTCTAAACTTGATCCGAAGTCCTTAAAGTGTATCTTTGTGGGATATTCTCGTGTTCAAAAAGGATATAGGTGTTATTGTCCCACTTTTCGACGTTAATTTGTGTCTACTGATGTAGCATTCTTTGAGAATACCCCATTTTCCCTTCCGCCTATTGTTACAAGTCAAGGGGGTGGGGGAAGAAGACTTGCTTGTTTATACTCTTGCCTCACCCATTGTCTCTCCCGAACCTGCTTCTATCCCTGCTCATGTAAAACCTCCTATCACTCAGGTCTACACTACAAGAATGCCCCCTACTCGAGCCTCCACCAACTCCGTTTCGACATCAAATCCAATTTAAAGGATAATCTTCCCTATTGTTTCATGTTGCAAATGTCGGTGCTCATCAAATTTCGCTTTTGTTGCTCTTATGACCACTTGTCATCACATTCTTAGATTCTTTATTGCATCCTTCGACTCTATTTCGCCTAACAAGGTTTCTCAAGCCTCGCCACCCTCTCGTCATGCGAATGCTATGATGTGAGATGGATGCTTTGATTGACAATGGTACTTGGGACTTGATTCGCTATCATCGGAAAGAAAGTCATTGGTCATGCTAGGCATTCATAGTGAAGGTTAACCTCGGCGGATCCATTGCCCGCCTGAGTCCGCCTTGTTGCTAAAGGGTATGCCCAGACCTATGGCGTGGACTATTCCGACACTTTTTCCCCTGTTGCTAAGACGACATCTATTCGGCTTTTATTTCAGCCAGCCACTTCTATACAGATCTCCACCAACTGATATTAAGAATGTCTTCTTCGCGACGACCTTCAGAGAGGTGTATATGGAACAACCTTCTGTGGATCAAGCCGTCGTGTAGACAGGGAGGTTTATATCTCTAAGTCTTTGTATAGTTTGAAACAGAGTTCACACGTTATTGGGCTTGCAATCTAACCAAGCCATCGAGAATTTGCACGCAAGAGTAACCGACCGCTTACGCCTTCTACAGAACTCCCTGCTCGCATCATTCCTATTGCAGTGTATGTAGATGATATCGTTATCACTAGAGGACTAGCAGATTCTTTGATTCTAAGTCCTTTCTTTAGAGCCAATTTCATACAAAGGACTCGGGATGCTAAGATACTTTGGCATTGGAAGGGCAAACATGGAATCTTCTTATCTCAAAGGAAATATGTGTTTGATATATTATCTAGGACTAGAAAGTTAGGGGTAAAACTATGCAGTTCTTCTATGGTTCCAAGCGTACACCTTACTAAAGAAGGTGAAAATTTTGAGGATCCTGAAAGATATAGAAGTCTAATTAGGAAGCTAAATTACCTTACAATCACCCGTCCTAATATTGTCCACCTCACTTCAAAGACAGTAAGGCAATACATGTCCCGCTTTCCAACAAAGCTGATCATTGGGCAACCCAGAACATATTCTTTTACTCTGAAGGAGCCCTGTGATCGAAGTATTTATACAAGAATCGCGGGCATAATAGACTTAAGTGTGTTTCAATTTCATGATGAATAAGTATGATCTAAGGAAAGAGCCAAGAGGTCCACTACAAATATCAGTCTTTGCCATGAATCTAGTCTCACAAAAAGTAAGAAACAAAGTATTGTCTCTGAGACTGAGTGCAGAGTCTAAATATAGATAGCGACAGATAGTCCGTGAGTGTGAGATTATGTAGTCAGTTACATCAACTCGGCTAAGCCAACATTATGACGCTCGCCTCCCAAGAAACCCCAGCGTGACAACCGTGCTCTTCATATTGCTTCTAACCCAAGATTCCATGAACGAACTAAAGCAGGTCGAGGTAGATCGCTATTTCGTTTCGTGGAGAAAATACATAACTCGACTTGATTTCTACGGGATATGTGAAAATTAGAGACCAATTGGGATATCTTTACAAAGGCTCTAAATGGGGACCGTGTTAGTTATCTATGTAACAAGTTGGATATGATTAATATCTATACTCCAACTTGAGGGGGAGTGTTATAGCATGTATCTACTTTACATATAGAGTTGTAATCTAGTAAACTTGTCTTATGTAGTCAGAATCTAATAGGAACGTTAGGATTATTCTTGTGGTATATATATTCACAATGGATCAATGAAAAACATAAGGAATTTATTCCTCCAATTCTTCCTCTACCTACATATATATATATATATATATATATATATATATATATATATATATATATATATATATATATATATATATATAGGTAAAATATGTGATAGGGAAAATTAGATAATTTAATAGAAAGAATGTACCGAAAAGGGATAAGTAGAAACCTTAGAATTTCACTAAGGTCTTCTAGGAGTCTCACCAAGAAAGTCAATGGAGTCTCACCATTAAAAGTTGCAAAGATTGCAAATAGATGAAATATTATTACTCCGCCAAATCTCTCCTTGACTTACATCAAATAGCCTTATTTATAGGCTCCCCTATGAAATCCAAAATCAACTAAAATTCTAATAACCTATTATGACTCAAACCCTAATTTGATTCTAACAAAGAATTATAATTTCACTCTAATCAATCATCCTAATTTAAATTGAAATTCCTTTCTAACTAATAATCATAATTTGACTCCAATTAACAAATTCTATATTAAATTGTATTTCTTTTTCCTCCTTGAGTAGACTTTGAAAGGCTTTCCTTCATCACACAAGAGCAATTGGGTCATATATAATGGTCCCAAAAGGCAAAAGCAAAAAAAGAGGAAAAGTAGTAAACAATTCCCTATGATGTTAATGGCATGATTGACAAATAAACGAAATATCTGTGAAATCTGAGAAACAGTGCATATACACCAAATACCTTCTCGATACAGAGAAGGAAAAAGTCCATCAGGGGAAATAACAACTGGTCCATCTGGCAAAGCCTTGCCATCCTGAAAATATGAATAATATTCTTTAAAAGAAAGGAAAGTAACCAAATAAATAAAACATTCAGGCATTCTAAATTTTGATCTCTCAACATCAAATCAAGAAGTAAAAACAATTCTCCATCACCTGCTTAAGATTGAATAAAAATTGCCTAGTGATATAGGCCTGAGAGATTGAGCGTGCACTAAGGAAAATCAATTGATATCCATTTTCCTGCAAAGCATGCAAGAAAGAATAGGTTCTTGAAAAGTACAAATTATGCTGTAACTTGCAATAAATTTTGTTGTATAACATGTGAATAGAAATTGCATACTAAAACCAGAAACGAAGAGAAATGACAAGTTAAAAAAAATCATAGCCAATAACACAAATTCCCTTTAAGGAATGACGGCCACCATACGACTAAAGAGTTTTCCAGGTAAAAAGTGGGACATGTCCATTAGACCATCTATGTGCACTAAAAATTTGAAATTTTCAATATAAAATATTCTCAGTGATAGACATGATTTGAAAATTTTCCAATTACAAGAGCATATGATGAAACACAACAAACCTTAATAGCAGAAAATAGATGTGCTACACCTGTCTGTGACCAATCTACTCCAACCATAGGCATGAACTGCCCTAGAACATCTGACCTGTAATAAGAATGCAAGATAGGAGGAGTCAGATGGGTCCAAGAGAGAGCATATGATCTGTTGATGCTTTTATCAACCAAACAATAAAAGAATATAAATACATTCCAAGAACATCTAACATACAGTGAATCAATTTTTTGCATTAGAAAAATATTTTAGTACCCTTACTTGGTAATTGTCCCATCAACATCTGAGATTACTATACGAGTGTTCCATTTCCACAGATAAATCCTGGCATCAACCTTTTAACAAGTATATTTCAATAAAGCATGACAATAAGGAAAAACAGAGAGGAAAAGATGTGAGTGAGAGAGAGCTAGAAAACTGAAATTCCAATTGAAAAATGCAGCAACAAGTGACCTGCTGCTTCCCCAGCATTGCAGTTGAGAATGTAAAGGTTATCGTGTTCCTTCCTTCTTTCAGATTCAAGGATGCCAGCTGCTCAGATGTTGGAGCGATTACTCTTACCTTCTTTTTTGTCAACTTGGGTTTACACACGCTACTATTCCCATCCATGCCAGCAGTTGTCTCTTTAGCATTCTCAGAATCAGACCGTCTGGTGTTAACAATAGCTGGCTGGACAGATGGGATGGTTCTTGATCTTCTGAATGGAAAAGGCCAAAGCCTCCAGCTTCCACCAGAGGCAACAACAGCTTTTGATGGATCCCCTTCAAGTGTTTTCTCAACTTGGTCAACAGCTATCATGCCTTTCAATTGATGCATTTGTTCCTTTCCAAATGAAAGCATTCCTAAAACAAGAGGTGCAGCAGCCTCCCATGGGTAGTAATGACCTCTAATTCTGACAACAAGGTTATCTTTTTTCAACACATCAGGTCCCAGAGAAGCAAATTGATCGATATCCAATTTCTCAGCATCAAAAGCCTCAGAAGCAGCAGCTGCCCCCATCCCTTCATATAACAAATGTTTGCAAAGAGAAATTTCTGCAGTAAAGCACAAGACATACGTGACTCTGTGAAGTTCATAGCTTCAGGGAGTGTTGCGCACCAGAAGGACAATAAATCATTCCATTTTTCCATGCAGTTACATTTAGAGACACACATCTATTGTTGAAAGTGGAGAGTCATTTATAAAAGAAAATGGAGTCATCCCATAACTGGAGTTATTATCATAAATGTCATAAAGAAATGGAAGTCACATCATTGATTGAATTCTCTAATAGAAATGATCTTTTACATACCATGAGAAATAAAACAGACTTAATCTCTATCATAAATGTTATAAAGAAATGGAAGTCAAATCATTGATTGAATTCTCTAATAGAAATTATCTTTTACATACTATGAGAAATAAAACAGACTTAATCCCTAGAGCTACATCGAACTAAATAGGTTGATCTCATTCCAGTATGCCAAAAGACCTTGAAATTAATGAGAAAATAGTCAATTTCTCTTACCAACATCAGGGTTTGCAAGAATATTTTTGAGCTCCCTTGAAATTTGAGTGTCGTCAATTGAAAGCTGTTCTTGTACTAATATGTGTTTATTGTCTGCATTCGACTTTGTAAATGTTGAGATGTTGTTCCTAAGCAAGGCCCATCCCAAGGATTTGGAATTGGAATCCAGAGAATGGCTTATAGTACGATGAAGCTCATGTGCATCCAGATCATCACCACAAGGGCCCATATTAGGTAAAGATTCAGCCAGCCGCTCAACTTCCTCACCAGTGACGTTGACACTTGAAGGAATACTTATAGGACTTGATACCACCCTTGACTTATCTATCAGGTTGTCCAAATCATCTGGTGGATTCTCTTGAACAGAGCTGTCTGGAGATGAATATGACTCATAATTTGCATCAAATAAGTCGTCTATCTTTTCATTGCTATCCAGTACTAGTGAGGGACTGTTTTCTTTCTCCACAGGATCCAGAGAAATTAAGTCCATTGACTGAGCTTTAGAGTGCTTCATATCATCGAGGTCACTGAAAAGGAATTGTTCCTCATCTGAACTCTCTGGTGGTGAAATTGTCATCACTTTTGTTGGGACACAATCTCCATGAAACTCTTGAGAATCTCCAATAGACTCCAAAGAAGGTTGGAGTTCACTCTTCTTTATTTCTTCCCTGATAATTTCATTACATTGGACGTGACCTGAACCGCTGGAACTCTCTGGTGGTGAAATTGTCGTCAGTTTTGTTGGCACACAATCTCCATCAAACTCTTGAGAATCTCCAATAAACTCCAAAGAAGGTTGAAGTTCACTCTTCCTTTTTTCATCCCTGATAATTTCATTACATTGGACATGACCTGAATCACTGAAACTGGAACTCTCTGGTGGTAAAATTGTCGTGACTTCTGTTGGGACACAAGCTCCATCAAACTCTTGAGAATCTCCAATAGACTCCAAAGAAGGTTGGTGTTCAATCTTCGTTTTTTCATCCCTGATAATTTCATCATTACATTGGACGTGACCTGAATCACTGAACTGGAACTCGCTGGTGGTGAAATCGTCATCACTTTTGTTGGGACACAATCTCCATCAAACTCTTGAGAATCTCCAATTGACTCCAAAGAAGGTTGGAGTTCACTTCTTTCTTCATCCCTGATAATTTCATTACATTGATGTGACCTGAATCGCTGAAATTGAACTCGCTGGTGGTGAAATTGTCATCACTTTTGTTGGGACACAATTTCCATGAAACTCTTGAGAATCTACAATTGGACTCCAAAGAAGGCTGGAGTTCACTCTTCTTTTTCATCCCCGATACCTCATTACATTGGATGTGACCTGAATCGCTGAAATTGAACTCGCTGGTGGTGAAATTGTCATCACTTTTGTTGGGACACAATCTCCATCAAACTCTTGAGAATCTCCAATTGACTCCAAAGAAGGTTGGAGTTCACTCTTCTTTTTTTCATCCCTGATAATTTCATTACATTGAATGTGACCTGAATCGCTGAAATTGGAACTCGCTGGTGGTGAAATTGTCATCACTTTTGTTGGGACACAATCTCCATGAAAGTCTTGAGAATCTACAATAGACTCCAAAGAAGGTTGGAGTTCACTCTTCTTTTTTTCTTCCCTGATAATTTCATTACATTGGACATGACCTGAACCACTGAAACTGGAACTCTCTGGTGGTGAAATTGTCGTCAGTTTTGTTGGCACACAATCTCCATCAGACTCTTGAGAATCTCCAATAGACTCCAAAGAAGGTTGAAGTTCGCTCTTCTTTTTTTCATCCCTGATAATTTCATTACATTGAACATGACCTGAATCGCTGAAACTAGAACTCTCTGGTGGTGAAATTGCCATCACTTTTGTCGGAACACAATCTCCAACAAACTCTTGAGAATCTCCAATAGACTCCAAAGAAGATTGAAGTGCACTCTTCTTTTTGTCATCCCTGATAATTTCATTACATTGGACGTGACCTGAATCGCTGAAACTGGAACTCTCTGGTGGTGAAATTGTCATCACTTTTGTTGGGACAAAATCTCCATCAAACTCTTGAGAATCTCCAATAGACTCCAAAGAAGGTTGGAGTTCGCTCTTCTTTTTTTCATCCCTGATAATTTCTTTACATTCGATGTGACCTGAATCACTGAAACTGGAAATGGTGAAACTGCCATGTGATACAGTTTCTTCAGCTGAATCAAGTTTTGAGTCTACTCTGACCATTTCAGTATAGGATTCCTGCATCACAAGTGACCCTTCACAACCTGCCACAACATTGGCAGTCATGCAAGAATAAGATGGACTACTGTGTTGAGACTGATTTTCAGGAACCTTTGCTGGTTTGGCCTCTGACTTGATCACCTCAACAAGTCTCTCAGTAATTGTATGCTGATGAATAATGTCTAATACCTGAGTCTTCAAGAAAATTAGAAGTCGTTCAGAATTTTTTTATTTTTTTTTAATAGTTAGAAGTCATTCAGAATATGTCAATTGAGGATAGGGATTCAGGTAAAGCTAACTTCTAGAAGAGCTTGTAGAAGTTCTCGCTTTCAAGAATCTTTGCATTATTAAAGAAGTTTCAATAATCACTATCTCCAAAAATTCCTAGATTAATTTAAGATACTTTTTCCAGTAATACCAGATTCTAGTAGAGAGTTTACCTCAGATATTAGCTCAGTAGTCTCATGTAGAGTTTCAGCATGAACATGACTGCCGCCACTATCTCTACAGGCAAGATACAGAGTCTCTTGAGTTTCTTTGATAGAACCATCCAGCCCTACTGCTGAGCTACCTGATGTTTCACAATATATAAAGGATTGAACTCTGTCCTGTTCATTCTCCTCCAAAACATCATGATCTGATAAAATAGCATTCCTTTCCTCAAATGCTTCTTCATTGAACTGCTCACAAGAACCAACTTCAAGTTCTGCAGGATCTGGAATTTGTGACTCAGAACAGGTGATGCTAGAGGTGAAACTTTTCATATTATCATGATGATCAGCATCTGTTACTTCATTAGTAGCTCTTGATATCTCAGAAAGCTCATAGTTTTCTCCCAAATTGATATCATTCAAAACATATGTTTCAACAGGGGCGCCTAAACATGATACTTCTAAACTAGCTTCCCCAACAGAACATTCTGAATTATGAAAGCCAGATTGAGACTTGTTGCTCATTTCCCCATCACAGAAACTATTTTCTTCCTGTAAGTGGGAAGGGTCAGAACCATCTTCCATGTCCGCATTCACACATAAGGCTGTCTGGCTTTTTCCATCATCAACATCAGCCTTAGTGTCCAAACTATCCTCAGCAGAAAACTGTGAGGCTTTATTTTTCTTCGGATTCTTCGTGGCAAGACTGGTAGTCCACCTGACCTCCAAGAGGTCAGCTGCAATTTCCGCCCTCTCTAACGAACCTATCCTTGAATGTCAGCACCATTTTCATTCTCCATGAAACTCTCCTGCTTCATTGTCTTTCCTCCGAAAACAAGCCCCAACAACCGGCCCCGCCGGGAGGAAGTCCTAGGCACAATCTTTCCGGTGCTAGCATCAATAGGAGCAAGTGGCATCTCTCCATTTGCATCAAAATTACAACTTTTGGACTTCGTAGGCCTCCTACCACTGGACTCCTCATCCCTCTCATCCCCAGAAGATAAAGAGGAAGTGTACAACATAGATTTCCCTTCTTCAACATCCACCTCCTCGAGAAAGAAGGCTTCCCCCTTATGATCCAAATACATGTGAAAATTGGCATCGACTCCATTAACACATATGTTAACTATCTTTTCCCTTGTCTTCAAGACCCCTTGAAATTTCCCAAACCGAACATACCAGGGCGAGGATTTAAAACTCCCATCTTGCTGTTCAACAACGATAATGTCCACCGCCCCGCCAAATGGATGAAAAGGGCCAGAAAAGGTGTAGACGCCCTGAGATATGTAGCTACTCAGTCTCTCCACCGCATTCATCCTCACAAAATTCAAATTCCCAGCCCACCTTGATCCCGAATCTCAAAATCCAATCACAATTAAGAAACGAATTGACCCATTAACTGCTTTCTAGCCCGAAACAATGCCCCTTTCAAATCAGGGGCCTTTACAACCGCTTTAATTATCCGAATAATGAAATTAGGACGAACCCAGATCACAAAATCTAAAAATCCAATTGATCACCCCGCGAAAACTATGAGAGCAGTTAGCTCGAAAGAAACGCATAACTCAGACAAAAAAAAAGAGTCAAAACCGATCAGGCAAGATGAAAAACCCAAATCGATGAGATTGTTGAATTACCCAACAGCAAATTTGGGAAACAAACAAGAAAATCCTGAAGAGAAAGCAAACCCAGCTCAGAAACTCTCCACTTTGAAAGACAGCACATATGGAAAAGGCCTCACAAGAGTCACAACCACCCGTAATAAAAACGAAGCGCGAAGAACAGTTGATGTCAAAGAAAGCATATTCGCATTAAAGTAACCGAATGTGCCAAACCATCATCCACTAAATCCAAACCGAAACGACATCGTAACGTTTTGGATATCATAGAAGAATTCAGAAAAGAATTATCGAAAAACAAAAAAAAGGGTTGGAGGCAATGATAGATACAAGTAACTTAGGGAGAGAAGAAAGCTGGGTTTAGGAGCAACAGCTTTAATAGTTTTCGCGATTTCTGAACCCGCGGGAGAAAGAGAGAATAGAGAAGAAAGGAGGAGAGATTTTGATGTTCTTCTTCTTCTAGGAAATATCGACGGGGAGAGAGGAAAACGCGACACGTAGGCAATGGTCTTTAGTTAGGTATGCAGTTTTATTAGGTGGGCCAGAAAGTTCCCTGCTTTTCACAACCTTCATATCCAAACATCGTCTGGAAAAATATGGATTCACCTGGCCTTCTCCCAACCCAGGCCCAACCCTTCAAGGATAACGTTTTAAGTATTCCCATTAACCAATTATATAAATTATTTTAATTGTATTTTTTTTCCAAGCTTTTGAATCCAGTAAAATATTATTTTTCATAAGATGAAAATTTTTATCTATTGAGAACGTGAATGATTATAAATAGTTACGCTAGCTAGAAAATATATTAAGATGGTAGAATTATTATTAGGGAAATTAATACGTAAGGCAAATATTACCATTGTATCATAATGATAGTTTAGTATTCGTTCAATAGAAATTGGTCAGAAGCTTAAATCCTGATAAGCATTTAGTCCTATGTAGTTTTGCCCTTAAGTTATAAACAATGGAATGAGATTATCATGGAAACTATCAATCTCAAATGATATCACGTTTTTTTTACATTACATTTATATACTTTGAATTATAACATTATAATATTCTATTTTTACATAGAAGACGCAGACTTGAATTTGGTTTTTTCTTAAACCCAACTGCTCAAGCCTCATTGGCACGTCATTATCTTGTCTAATCTCATTTATTTGTGCTTTATTATTAAGGTAAATGGAGGCATTATCACACATCGGTCGGAACACTGGCAAAGTGACGTAATAATTATTTCTGAAGTAGGGCAAAAAATTGTGTAGGCGAGAAGCTTTGGGTTGATGTACAAAAACATGAGAAGTGTCAATTTTGATTAGGAAGGAAAATGTGGGGTTAAAACTTAAAAGTAATATACGTAGAGAAAGGTCCAATAATTGAGCTTATATAAAGTCCAGCCTCCTCCGGGGGCCAAAACAACAGCACGGTTGGAGATGCGACGAGTTCACTCTCTCCCAACAGACACTAAATTCCCATTCAATTTTTCATCCCACTGCCCAAGTGTGGTTTGGTTATCCACTCTAACTCTACTATTCATTGATGCACTCCCCTTCTCCTTTCACGTCCATAGTCACGATCGTAATGTTTACGTATTGGTCTTATTTATTTTTGTAAAATGTAATGGATAAATGTTGGTGGTAGAGAGCATGCCATATTGGACGTGGATAAGAGAGAGGTTTGGGATTGGTGGGGGGAGGATCTGGTTAAAGAAACACGGGCGGCAGAGAGCTACTAGCTAGGTCCAGATCCAGCTAGATGAAAGCGACCGCGCCCTCGTCCTCGTCCTCCCACCATTTCACCGCCTTTCCTATAAAGACTAGGCGTTGGGAGGCACGTGCCATGTCCTAACTCATGTCTTGTCTTTAAACATTTTTAATGTTCATTGAATTCTACTTTTGCTTCTCCTAATGCCATTTCTTTTTTACCAGATATGTCTATCTCTGTCCCCCTCACTATATATATAATATATGTAACTCAAAATTACTTTATTATATATATATATATATATATATATATATATATATATATATGTTCAGATCTTCAGGATATTGATTGATCCAAGTTGAAACCATCTATGATTTAGTATATCTGCACAAGATCTCAACAGGCCCCGTCCTGAGCAACCGCAGGAGGGGCCCTGACCAAAGTTCATGTGGAGAAAAAAAAAATCATATGAAAAAATTGTGTTTGATTATGAAAAAATGATCTATGATTAAAGAAAAAGTTAAAAAGAGAATAAAATGAGAGAAAAACAAGAATACAAATTTTGATAATAACCTAAATTAAATAAATATTAATATTTTCATTTTAAATCTAGAGAATTTTGTGTTTGTCTATAAAATATTAGCAATTGAAAACATTGGCTTTTACATTGTTTAGGCTAATGTCATCAAAAATAATTAAGAATATGATAAAAAAAAAAGTAATAATGACACAATGAAAACCAAAATACCCATCAGCTACACTTTTCCTACTTTTTTTTTTCTTTTTTTTTTGTACCTTTTTGTATTTTAGTCCTTTACTTTTTCATTTACTATGTACGTGCATCATCCCATATTTTTAAAAAACAATATTTATACCATATAAAATTGGTAATTGATATATAATTAAATTGGTAATTATCTTAATTTTAATTTTAAAATGAAATAGGTTAAATCATTTATAGTATATATATATATATATAGTATATATATATATATATATATATATATATATATATATATATATATATATAAAAGTTAGGTTTTGAATATTTACTTCTTTTACACATCTGTCTATTATAAATAATATATTTTATTTTTTTGCAATGAAATGAGTTAAATATTTAATTATTTATCATATATTTTTTAAAGATATATATATATATATATATATATATATATATATATATATATATATATATATATATATATATATAATTTAAATTATACACATAACGATGACAAAAAAAAAAACCCAAAAAACCTCTACAGCAGATGCTACCCCCACATGCCCCAATTCCCCTCCGAAAATATCCCTCATTTTTCCCTTTAAAAAAATCCTAAATGCATATTTCACCCTCGTCTTCCCCCATTTTTTGTTATCGTGAATTGGACATGTGGACAAAAAATAAAATAGTGAAGAGATGAGGGAATTTCCTCGGTGACAACATCATTTGCTGCCATAAATGCCAAAGGCTGGCGTTGGAATTCCATCAAAAGTTGATTTCTTTAATCTCCTATCTGACGGATCTTGCCTATTTTTATTCTCTAAAAGTAAATTTAGATCTTATACTGGATATCCTTCATATTTCATCAATGTTTTGCTCACTTACGTGATTGTTCTTCTCCCTTTTACCGATATCATTTTTGTTTTTGCTTTCACTGGAAGATTAAGTAATCTGACATCTCGTCGGATTCTTGAAAGGAACCTTCAGTTCTTGTTGCCATTGATGGATGGACTTGTTTTTGGATTTGTGCAAACCTTTTTTTTCTATTTGGAACTCCAGATAAAAAGAGCGTTTGTGAAATAAATTTATGTTCTTTTTACTATAAGTTGTTTGAAAGAGCTAACTTCATTAATTTTTTGAAACATATGAATTAGATTTTCATTCCCTAGTACTATCAAAAGCTTCTTTGAAATCACTCGTCGTTCAAGCGAAGAGTTGGTCAAAGTCGACCACTCCGCTCAAACTTCAGATAAAACTAATATATTTTGTAAGGCCACATTATAAACTTATCGGGTATTGATTTGCTTACGAATACGTCAGGACAAACAACATAATCGGGGGCCACAAACATTCATAATGTATTTCTCTCGCCTATACTAACAAACCTTCAATGAATCCATATGGAATGTTGGTTGGAGATATGATGTCAATTACTTCTTCTATTGTAGATCTTGTATCGCAAACGTTTATGCATCCCATAACATTTCGGAGATACTAGACTATACCCTCAAGCTGTAATTGATACTACCATAACATACAGGGGATACAACCATAACATACTAAGGGTACTATCTGGTACTACCATAACAAACATTTGCATAAAACTCGATAGAAAATGTACAATAAGATTTTATTATATTTCTAGGTTGTAATTGGTTAGCCAATTGATTAAAATTTGTAAGGTCGCTGGTTAGCATCATTTGATGCATTAGTACTACTATAACCAATTGATACTACAATAATATACTAGGGACTACCATAATATACTAGGGATACTACCTATAAGACCCAAGAAAATTCCAACTTTCTAAAAATTATGAAATTGTCATTTCAGAAAATTGGAATTTTTCTAGATTCTGACGACGAACATATTTCACCGTTGAATCGGTTCCTCGTGAACCCAGCTACCACGTCGACCTCACATCGAATTCCAAGACAACACTTCACGCTTCTTCGGCGCTCCGAGCGCCGAGCCAGAAACTTTCGACAAGTATTACGCGATACGACAAAAGTCACCTATTACACGTACTCGCTACGTTACAAAGACAGACGATTTAAACTGACAAAATTAGTTTGGCGCCAAGTGTCAAAAATCAAGAAAATTGACACATCGAATTATCGGAATTTGCGACCGAATAAGACAAAAGATGAACAATGTCATCTTCTTCATTTATGCAAAACAAGTAGTACCGGATCTGCCAGCGTAAAATGAGATTCGAGATTTTTTGCAGTAAAGAAAGAGCCATTCTCTCTAGATTTTAGTCAATCTGACCGTTTGCTCGATGCAGCAAGAAGCAGTTGCTCTACAACGTAAGGGCCACGCCGCGGCAACCGATTGGGTGAATCGACAAATCCAAGAGGTAGGGATCTTTCCTACTTGCATTAATTTTGGCCAAGAATACGCTAACGGTTATAATGTTCCTCGAGGCTTGTTTTAATGTGAACCCTGGCCTCAAAAGCTTTAAACCGAATGGAGAAAATTCCTATTTGTGTGGTCGGAACAAGAACTCCAAGGGTTTCACCAAGCTACGCGAATACGACACGAAATTTTGCCATGAAAAACGTGTTTATCGAAAGGGATTCAAAATGACTGCTGCTTTTGTTAATTAGCCCATGTGAGCTAATTTCGTGTAATTGATTGTGAATTTGCATAACTTGTTTTATGTGATTTAATTATGTTAATATATATGCATGGAATATATTATATAAAGGTTTCGACCAGATTACGCATTCCATATACACCGGGGCACCCTGTGAATATTACGAAAATGAAAATAAGACGACATGAAATGAAACAAAAACGAAAATGTTTGTGAAAGGAATTTGACTTAAGATTTTCCAAGAATTGCCCTGAAGGAGTGACGTCCAACATATCACTTCTGATGAATACCATGACTCAAGCTTCTGAGAGTTATCCAAGAATTTACTTCGAGGGTACCCAATATTTTTACCGAACCCGCAGGTGTTTTTCAAGAATAAAAGCTTTGTTGTGAAAAACTATATTTTTACCGCATTCTACTTGTGCATATGTGAGCAAGCCTATGAGGACTCTGACATGGGATTGGCCACAGACATTCGAAAAGAGGCTCGCGAAATCGCTGAATGTGATTGTTTGTCATGCATGCACTTAGGTGCAAGAGTAACCCATGTAAGAAGTTTATCTCTACCTGCTTGCTCACCCTATCGAGGGATCACCATTTCAGTAATGTAGAGTGCGACGAGGACGCTTCTCACTAGAGGCCATTTAAGAAGAAAGCCGATCAAGGCTTTGTGATATGTTGTATAACATGTATTAGAATGTTGTAATTTTAATGTATGTTGTATTAAGAGTAATGTGTTAACTCTTGAACCATGTAAGATAGTTGGTAGGGATATTTATTTTGTGAGTATTGATGCAGGGGCCCAAGTGGTTATTATTTTACTCTCGCATACGACCTCGTGCGCCTATCAAACTCATTTAATGTGAGCCACTTTGCAGAGCCCCGCACAGTGAGACTCTGCCCCATTTTCAAGGAGCGGTGTGTCACTAATCTAACATTCATGAGACTCCGCGGTCGACGAGTCATTAACGAACCCCCGAAGGATCCCGCACCCGGACAACCTCATGAACCCGAGGGGACCTCCTCCTAAAAGACTCCAACTGATATAGAACTTTTCCCTCAAAACAATCAAATAAAAATCCATGCAAATAACCCTTTACAATCCTTAACATATCTTTGTGAAAATAACGCGGGGTTTATGGTAAAATAATCTACTGTGAGTTTCCTCTCGTTTTTCTGACTTTCCCAAATTTATAAAAACCTCGCGAAAACATTTAAAAACACTTCTAATCTTTCACTTCCTAACTTCCATTTGAAGACTCGTCCACAACCCAATTAAGTACACAACTCAATCAAGCAAAATATATACACATATACATTTATTTACTTCGATCATTAAAACATTCAAAACTTCTTCAATTCCATGCACAGTTTTATAAAAAGATTGGGCTTGAGCCGGACTTAAGCCGACCGCCTACGTACCTCGTCCACTGAGGATCAAAGCCCACGTAGTTCCTTTTCAAAATATATACATATATACATACATACATGACAAAATATTCACATATACAATTATGCAAAATATATATACAATGCAAACCACATGCGTCGTTCTCGATGGCTCGACCACTCATACAGGGACGCCGACCGACGCACCCGTCTTGTGTCCCGAAAATGTTTTTGAAACATATGGGAAAAGAGTGAGCTAAAGGAGCCTCAAAGCCGACAGACATTTTCATTTAAACAACATTTTCAAAGATATATCAAAGTAATAAATACTTATACAATTAAAAACCAATTTATACTTTTAAACTTCTTCTAATGGAACCTAGGGGTAAACATCCAACGCTTCCCAGATCGACCTCGAGGACGCCTCAATCCAAATATAACCACTACGTCGCTGGGAAACTCATGCCTCAGATAGGGTTCCAAGTCATCAGACCTTATCACGTAAGGATATTACGCCTAAAAATCTATTTCCCCTCCTCCGTTAGTAACCTATAACTATTCCTCTAAATCCCACACGCTTGGGCCAGAATACTGATATCGCCATACACTATATAGGTTGCAGAATCACAAGAAACATTTTATTCAAAATACATTTATAAATTCATTTAAACTTTACTTTATCATTTAAAACACATATATACGCAAATATACATATGCATTCTTTACACAGTTTTAAACTTCCATAATGTCTTAACACATGCATACATATGTAATTTCATGTAAATATATATATATTTAGGCAAGATAACTAAACTTTTCATTAAACATTTACATTTACATTAAACTTTTCAGTTTAACATTAAAACCATTCACTTTTAAAACTCAATTTTCAAAACATCATTTTTACACTCACCGTTCACCGCTCAATCCCGCTGGCTTCCCGTCGAATTCCCGTTTCCCGTCCGATAGTCCTTTTCACCTTTTTCAAGAAAAACTACGATTAAACATTATCGCGCTTTCATTTTAAATCCACCATACACATTCATTTTCACCAACCACATCACATTCATAATCCCATTGAACCACACTTGATCTGAGTGAGGAAATGACCAAAATACCCTTTACTTTATAAAATGACCTTATGTCCTCAATTCAAATCCTTTTCTTTTCTAACCAATTCCAATGCATTTCTAGAGTTAATATTCACCCTAAAACACATGGAAATTAATAAAACTACCCTTGACCCTCTCATTTCCATTTTGTGCAAATTAATACTGAAACCGTATTCAATTTTGTTCTTCCATTTTCTTCATTCTAATCACTCGATCTAATGCCTTATAACTAGAATTTCACTATTCACTAATAATTTTAATATATAAATACAATGCCTTTATCAAACCACTAACCATCACTCATTTTATTTTCAAACCTAACTTTAATCCATTTTAACATAGAATTTATATCAATCATCATGATTCGCCATATATCTATAATCTAACATCCATACAAGAAAATCAAAGGCATTAAGTATGAAAAACATAAAAATCAACTTTCCCACCATTAGAAACTTCTTGTTTCTTGAGTTTTCATGAACTTTTCTCTCTTCTTCTGGCAGAGATCATTGAAGAGGCAGAGGAGGAGAAAAATACCTCTGAACTTGCTCCATGGTTTTCTTCCTTTCTCTCTTCTTTCCTTTCTTTTCTCTCTTTTATTCTCCCTTTTCCTCTCATAGTAGGTACTCTCCTCTTTTGAGAACACTTAATCTTCAAATTTAACACAATACAACTGAAATTACCCTTAATGAACGAAAGAATCTCATTGGTCCATTCTCTTGAGTCACTAACCCTAACTTAGCCTTTAAAAAAATTTTGATTGGCTCTTGTGCCCAAGAATCTCATTGGTCCATTCTCATGATATTTTAATCATAACTTAGTCATTAAGAAAGGTTTTGATTGGCTCTGCTGACTCAAATATCTCCCTTATAGTAGCTTTTATCTCGGTTTCACCTTATCTTTGCTTTTATCTCTGGAGTTAAGCGTCAAAAATATTCTGTAATTAGTCTAAACTTCACATTGACCATGAAATATTCTAATTAAATCCTTCCACGATTAGTTCGAATACCAGTCTCAGCTCCAGTTTAAAATCATTAAAATCGAATCAGAACAATGGCGTATAATTATCAGTTACATTCGGATCGCGAAACTATTCAAGCGGACTCTCCGTTTCACTCCGTTTCATGATTTTGGTTCGTTAGAATCATGATTTATTAGGACGTTTCGTATTTTGGCGATTCCAGAAAAAATTTCGGTCTGGGGCTCAGAATTTCGATCAGAAAATCACTATTCACTTAAATCTCCAATTCTATTCTAAATATCAGTTCAAAGTCATAGGAACTGAAATTTCTTAAAAATTCCTCTGCAAACCCCTCCATCCGGATATAATAAGAAGAATTACTATTCATTAAGGCATCCGGTGAAAATTTTCGAAAAATTTCACTTTATACCCAAATGACGTCTTGAGCGTTCTAAATTATAATCTACCCTCGTTTCTATCATTGGACCTCTAATCAGTTCGACAATTGCCATTATAACATTGATAAGGTTGGGGTTTCTGATCACCTCCTTATAAAAATTTAGTCATCGAAATTAAAACATTAGTTAATGCGCATCGAGATGGGGGTAATGCCTCTTCATCTGCTCCTCATGCTCCCATGTAGCTTCCTCTCTTTATTATGACTCCTCCTGATACCTTCTACCGGCGAGAATAGTCTTGTTGCGTAGAACTTGCTCGACAATCGAGGATCTGCCCGGTTCCTCGCCGTATGTCGAGTGCTCACGTATTTACGCGGGCTCTGCCGATACATGTGAAGTGCGGTATGTATGCGGAGCATAGAAACATGAAACATCGTGAATGCGATCGAGGTCGGATGACAACTCAGTCGTGTGCCACCTCCCCAATCCTCTCTGATAATCTGTATGGTCCGATATCTGAGTGAATTTCAAGTTTCATGCGTTCCCAGTCTTAGTACGCCGCCATGAGGAAATCCTCCAAAAATACCATATCCCACCTCGACCCTAAGTCTCTCACGGTGATTGTTCGCATAACTTTTAATCGGTCTTGTCACGATTTTCAATCATCACCTCTTTTGATCTTATCACAAGTCACTTGGACGATTCAGGACCTCACCAATTTCCTTTCGCCTACCTCGTCAATGGGGCGGAGTTCGGCATTCAGATCCATAAAGGGGAGCCTCATGGGGGCCATACCAATGCGGCGATAGCGTTATTGTATGCAAACTCCATCGGGGTAGATGGGTGTCTGACTCCTCTAAGCTCATGTATACCTAAGCATATCTTAAAGTCACGTATAGTCCTCTCGGATTATCCGTGGATGGCGAATCTTTGAAATGTAGTCTAGTGCCGAGGGCATTCGTAGGCGAGACAAGTGATCAAGACCACAGGATCTCCCTGTTTGAACAAATGACAGTACATGATGGTAATGAGCTAAGTGACAACGCCGTGAGTCCATATTCTGTGCAGGAAATGGGGTTGATTTCGTCGGTCATCTACAATCACCCATATCATTATCGTAAGCCCTCCGACGCGTGGAAGTCCTACCACAAAATCCATAGTGATTCTCTGGCCCCCGCGAGGATCGGGTGGTGCATGTGAATCTGCGAGGCTTGATGTTCGGCTTTCACTGGCAGACGTAAAGACATACGGGCGAACTGCAGTATCTCTTCATACCCTTCCACATTGGTGTTCGCTACAGGAATTTATGATACATGCTGTGCTTCCCGGATGCATAGCATAAAGCGGAGGAATGGAGTTTCCTCATAATCTCTCCTCCCACATCACCATCGGGTACACACACAACCTGTCCACTGACACGGTACCATCCTCTCTCAATGACAAATCCCTTGTTGCCGAGACTCTACTTCACCTCTCATTCACTATCGCTGGATCCTGGCGAGATCTAAAGCTCTCTAATCTTTTGTCTATCAATACGGGACGTACATGAATTGTAATGGTACTCACGAATGCAGCCGATTCCAGTCCGATACCAGGGACCACCGATTACATGAGTCGAGGAAGATGCCACGACCCTCAAGTGCGATAAAGAACTCATGGTCTCTCCACTAAGAGCATACGCCTCACGTTCGCCTTTCCGGGATGATATTCAATGATGCATTCATAATCCTTGATCGGTTCAATCCATATCCTCTGTCTCATGTTCGGTTCCTTAATTAGAATCTTGGCCCTCTTATGATCGTAAAAATCTCTGAGGCCTCATATAAGTAATGTATATCCATACAATTAAAAATACTCACAGTATGCTTCAGTCGTGTGTAGGATAGTCACATTCATGCTTTTTCAATTGCACAGAAAGCATATGCAATCACCTTGTCGTGCATTAACACCGCGACTAGGCCTACTAAGGCATACATTTCTTTATGAAACCATCACCTTACGATGGAAGTGCAAGTCTTGGAGGCGAGGTCAATCTCACTTTTGGAGTTCATGGCTTCTGGCGTGAGCCTCGACCGGAAAAGCGGTTCCCTCTTTCCTTTGTCGATGCAGTCGAAGGTGCGGCTATCTTTAAAATCCTCAGCGAACTTACGGTGGCCACGCGAACCCGACTCCTTATCTACGTAACGCACTCGTAGGAGGTTTCCAATTCAATATAACCGACCTTAACGGATCACGAGACCCTGCCAAAAACTCACGTGTCCCAAAGAGCGATATTTATCGGGGCAGCCGACCCAACTTCGAGTTTGGCGCCTGTTGATGTTCGCGATGTTTCTTGAGAACTATCCTCGAAGTGCTCTGCATGTTCTCCACTTGCCGAATAGATCGGTATATAGTCGATAAATACGATAACAAGCGATAAGTAAGACTTTAAAAATCCTGTTCATGAGATCCATGCGAATTTGGGGCGTTAAAGTGATCCAAATGGCATAGCTAGAAACTCGAAAATGCGTCACGAGTGTTTTGAATGTTGTCTTGGAAACATCCTCATCATGAACTCTCAGCACATTGATAGCGACCTCAAATCAATCTTGGAGAATACCTTAGCTCCGCATGGCGATCGAGATCCTCCCGATCCTCGAGAAGAGGATGCGGTGCAGTATTGTTGCATATTCAACTCTACGTAATCAATACATAATCGCGTACTTAGTCCTTTTTCTTCTGAAATAAACGGTGCTCCTGGGAGGCGTGCGGCTATGAACCCTTGTTGACCATTTCTTTATCACGCACCTTAAGTTCTTTCCAATTACGGCAGGGACCAATACAATATGGCGTCTGAGTGAGTTACGTCCCAGTGCTTCGATTTGAAAATCGATCTCTCTATCACGGGGTAAACACGGAAGATCATGCGGAAACATCAGGAAATTCTCGACTGCGAGATGTCTTCGATCTCACATCATCCTCTCTTTCTGACTACATGGGCTAGATACCGGATATGACTTTGAGCATCTTCGACCATCATTACGGACATGCGTACCGAGACGATATCTTCCTTACCCCACGATAAGTAATCTGGTTCCGGTCTCTGAACTGCTTCTTTCTGAAGCAATCCGGCGGGGTAGGCGTGATGTAGACGGCCAGTCCATCCGCAATATCACATGAGTCTGGATACCAGCGATGCCAAATTATTTTAAACTCATGGCCCTCGATAATCCTTTCACAACCCGACATATACATCATTATAAGTGAATCTCACTGTAGGAAGGAGACTACCATACTGATCTATGGGTTGTATCTCTATGTTCACTTGTGCGATAAATTTCGCGAAATAAGCAGTGAAGTAACGGATCCTATCGAGACATAACATCCTGTCGAAAACTTGGATAGTACATCGCGACCTGCGGTGCTCTGAGTTTGTGCGAAACACCCTAGCACATTAATGCGAGGTCGATCCCGTGGTCCTCACAGATGTCGACCTCGACCTCTTTGGTCCTCCCCGGAGTCTGAGTAAATGTAGTGGGGCTCTGCGGAGCCTCTCTGCGACTCTACGACCACACGACCTACACGGCCAACTGGCTGCCTCTGTCATCTGATCCTTTGCGAAAACTATGCGTAGGCTCTGATGCGAAGTGTCCGTAATCGCCGCAAAGCAAGCCCATGCGTACCCGATGCGCACTCGCCATAATGGTTCTTCCCTGCAGGCACACTGGCTTTGGACCCTTGGAGCTACCCTCACTTGAACCACAGGCTAGACTATGCCCCACATTTGGGCTGCCACCGGTCCATGTGTCTTTCCTCCCTGCAGGCCCCTTCTTGGATTCTCACTGAACCCACGTGTCGACCCACTCGTTTAATCAGCCAGGCGGGCGTAGCCTGGGTTCAACCCCATGCTCCTCTCAACCCTAGCTGCGACCTCTGCACGCCGTACTTTGTGTGAGTACAGTGATCTTGTGTTCCTAATCTGGGACTAAGACCTCCTGACAAACCTCTTGGTCGTGGCTTCATCATCCACGTCGTGGGGAACATGTTTGGCAGGCTCGGAAAAACTCCGCTCATAATGCGTCACGGAGAGTATCCCTTGCTCGACTGAGAACTCCTCGTGCCGCATCTCTGCGGTGGGCTAGACAGACTTATCTGTAAACTCTTCCTTGAGCTGTGCCAGGACCTCCCTCACGAGGCATCTCCTTTGACACTCTCATTCTGCGCTGCGTCCCGGAAGCCAGGAGAAGGCGAAAAAGTGACCATCTTTGCTCATCGTACCTTTGCATCACACAGTAGACCGCTCCATTTCCCACTCTAACCGTGACTGAAGCCTTTTCGGGTCTCCCCGATCCATCATAGTTCCGTTGCCCACCTTTCGCCCCTCTCTATAGAAGCTACTGGCTCTCGGGGCTGTCGTAATGCAGTGGCTAAAAGCTGAGCCATCTGCTCTAAAGGTATCTGTCCTCCCACGACCTCAGGAGGCGGTGGCGGCTCTGTCTGTGGTGGCATAGGGTCACTATGTATTGTGGGTGGAGAAACATATGCAGACTCATCAACATATTCCTCGGGTGGTGGTACTAATGCCTCAGAATTCCTCACAGTGGCGGGTCAAACCCTAAACAGACATTTCACAATGGTCAAAATTTAATATGTCATGTAATGCATATATGATTTTAAATCACATAAATGATTTATGCAATTTTAAAATAAAATGTTAAAGCAATCGTATGAAAATAAAATTTGAATCTTTATAACATTTTGCCAGCTCGATACCACGTTTAAGGATCAGAGCGCGGATTAACGCCGTGAGCGAGGGGGCGCAAGGTACTCGATGGATATAGAACTTTTCCTCAAAACAATCAAAGAAAATTCATGAAGCGAACCCCTTTACAATCCTTAACATATCTTTAGAAAACCATCTGAAATGAAGTGGTAAAAAATTTTTTCTTTCTTTTCTTTCTTTTTCAATGCCAGATTTTTCGAAAATGCGGCCGGAGTTTCCTACGTTTTGAACTTTCCCAAATTTACAAAAACACTGCGAAAACATTTGAAACGCTAAATCTTTCAATTCTCAACTTCCATTTGGGACTCTCGTCCTGACCAAATTAAGTACATTCGATCGAAGCAAAATATATACACATATACATTTATTCAATCATCAAAACATTCAAAACTTCTTCAATTCCATACCTGTTGATTTTATAAAAGGTGGGCTTGAAAATGGGACTTAAGCGACCGCCTACGTACCTGGTCACCTAAGGATCAAAGCCAGCGTAGTTCCTTTTTTGAAAATATATACATATATACATATATACATGACAAAATATTCGAGCATATACAATATGCAAAATATATATACGATACGATCCACGTGCGTCGTGCCATGATGGCTCGACTCAACTGCTTGTGAGGGGATGCTCTCACAGAGCCTTTTTGTCTCGGGTGCGAGGAAATGTTTTTGAAACATACGGAAGAGTGGTAAGGAGCTCGAGTGAATTATGCATTTCATTTTAAACAACATTCAGTATATATCAAGTAATAAATACTTACCTGATTAAAGGCAATTTATCTGCTTTAAGCTTTCTTTCTAATGGAACTGGGGGTAAACACAACGAGCAGTTTAAATTCTTGATGGTGAGGGCAGTCTGATCAGTCATAACCACTCTGTGCGGGAAACTCATGCCTTGCATAGGAGTTCGGTCGTTCTTAATATCGCGTGTAAGGATATTAAGCTAAAAAATCTATTTCCCTCCCCTCTCATTGGTAACCTATAATTATTCATACAAATCGCCACAACGCTTAAGGTACATCGGTGATATCGGTCATACTTGATCATATAGGAGTTGAGGTAACCATCGGTAAAACATTTATTCAAAATACATTTATAAATTCATTTAAATACTTTACTTTATCATTTAAAACACATATATACGAAATATCTGTATCGTGCTTTCTGTGATTTTAAACCATAATGCCTTAACGTATACGTATAGTAATTTCATGTAAATATATATATTTAGGCAAGATAACTAAACTTTTCATTAAACATTTACATTACATTAAACTTTTCGATTTAACATTAAAATCATTCTTTTAAAACTCAATTTTCAAAAATAATTTTACACTCACCGTTCATTTCAGTCGGGTGGCTTCAGTCGAATTCTAGTTACGTCAGATAATCCTTTTCACATTTTCGAGAAAAACTACGATTAAACATTAACCACCTTCCATTTTAATCCACCATACGTCATTTCTTAACCATCACATTCACTTTAATTCCATTGAACCACACTTCTGTCTGAATTAAGGAAGTATTAAATACCCTTACTTTATAAAACCAAACCTTATGTCTCAATTCAAATCCTTTTCTTTTCTTAATTCCAATGCATTTCTAGAGTTAATATTCACCCTAAAACACATGGAAATTACGAAACTACCCTTGACCCCTCTCATTTCCATTTTGCGAATTATGCACAAACCATATTCAATTTTGTTCTTCCATTTTCTTCATTCTAATAAACCAGTCTAATGTGCCTTATAACTAAATTTCACTAATCCTAGCAATTTCAACATGTCATACAAAATGCTATCAAACCTAACCATCACTCACTTTATTTTCAAGCCTAACCTAATCCATTTCTTTATCAATTTTATACTCAAAATCATCATGATTCACCCTTAAATGCAAATCTAACATCCACCAAGAAAAATCAAGGCATTAAGTATGAAAAACATAAAAGTAACTTTCCACCATTAAAACTTTTGTTTCTTGGGTTTTCCTTGGCTTTTCTCTCTTGCTACCACATGGAGATCGCAGAGAGCTTGAAGGAGGAGAAAAACTCACCTCTCACACTTGCTCCATGGTTTTCTTCCCTTTCTCTCTTCTTTCCTTTCTTTTCTCTCTTTTATTCTCCTTTTACTCTCATAGTCGTGCTCTCCTCTTTTGAGAACTTAATCTTAAATTTAGCACGACTCTAACTTCCAAAATTACCCTTGAACGAAAAGATCCCGTTGGTCCATTCTCGCTGAGTCACTAACTAATAGCCCTTAAAAAAATTTGATTAGCTATTGTGCCCAAGAATCTTGGTCGTTATCGCGATATTTTAATCATAACAGCATTCTAAGAAAGGTTTGATTGGCTCTCACAGTAAAATATCTCCTTATAGCATCTTTATCTCGATTTCACCTTATATTGCTTTTATACCGATTAAACGTCAATATTCTATGGTCATCTAAACTTCGTAGCCATGAAATATTCCTAATTAAATCCCCTTCCACGAGTGGATTCGAGGCTCTAAAATCACCGAAATCTGATTTAAAATCTTAAAATGGGAGGAATCCAGGACGATAGCTATTATTATCAGAATTACGTTCGGATCGCACAGAAAGCTATTCAAAGCGGACTCCGTTCCTCCGTTTAGTTTCGTTTAGACTCTATGATTTATTCAGGACATTTTCGTATTTTTATTTAATTTAGAAAAATTTCGACGTAGGCTAAATTTTGATCTGTCATTTGTCGACTTAAATCTGGTCTCTTACAAATATCGATTCTTCGAAGTCATAGGAATGAAATTTCTTAAAATTCTCTTTGAAGCCCCCTCCATGGGATATAATAAGAAGAATTACTATTCATTAGGGCATCCGGATATAATAAGAAGAATTACTATTCATTAGGGCATCCGGTTAAAATTTTCGAAAAATTTCACTTTATGCTCAAATGACGTCCGGAGCGTTCTAAATTCTAATCTACCCTCGCTTCTATCATTGGACCTTTAATCAGTTCAACAATTACCATTATAACATTCAATAAGGTTGGGGTCTTACACCCCAGGTTTGGGCGTCATGACTTGGTATCGGAGAGCACGTTATCTGAATACCTAGAGGCAAGGGACTTGGACTTAGGCCATGGTCATTGAGGTGTAAGAACATCACAGCTTGGTGTAGCTCGATGTTAGATACTAGAGTATAGCTTAGTATCAATAAGTTAGGTATACGGTTTACCTAGGACTATATGGGAAACGGGATAGATCAGTCATCCTTGTGCATTTTGGTGAATGAAATGTGATGTGTGATTTGATTTTGAGATGTGTGATTGAATTGTGTGATTTGAATGCTTGGTGAGTAGCATAGGAGAAAACGTTGAACACTAGGGCCGAGAAAATATAACCTTAGGTGTTCGAGAAAATTTTTGGCAAAATGGTCCAAAATTGAACGAAAAAAAAAATAAAAATAAAAAATAAAAAAAAAAATATATATATATATATATATATATATATATATATATATATATATATATATATATATATATATATATATATATATATATATATATATATATATAATTTTAGACAGTAGTTACAGTTTTGAACATAAAAGCAGAGAGATCGTGTTGTGAGCTACGGAAAATCTTTCGGTTTTGCCTGAAAAATTAAAAAAATTTAACTCATAAAAATTTTGAGTTGTATGATTGCAGCGGTTGAATCTTGCATTTATGGAGTAAACGAGGAGGCTACGGAATGAAAAAAAAATTTATAAGAAGAAATTTTCCAAGGTTTCACAGTGTGTAAAAGCGGAAGAAAAAATAAAATAAAATAAATTTTAATAAATTTATTTTAGTTATGCGGAAAATTATATATATATATATATATATATATATATATATATATATATATATATATATATATATATATATATATATATATATATATTTATATATATATATATAGTGGTTTTCCGGTAAATTTGAAATGAAAAAAAATGTGAGTAAAAAAATCGTCGGAGTATTGGATGAATTTCACTTGCCCATTCTGCTTTGGAGTCACGATACAATGGGGCGTATCGTGACACGGCGCCACAGAGGGGCTCACGGGGACGAAGCGAGGGCACGACCACGATATGGCCTGCGACACGGTGAGAGAGGCCCGCGACCGCGGTCGGGGAGGTCCGACTGACGGCTGCCTGCGTAGCGCATGAAAGCGGCGGGTTGGTCGCCAATACAAATTGTGTGGTACGGGGGCGACCTTGGTCATGATCTGTGGCAGTTGGCGGTTGGGTTGTATCCGCCGAACGGTTCGTGACACGGCATGCAACGCGACGCCGCGAAGTAATAATGATACAATGTGCGACGACGGCGGGCTTGCGACACGGCCGGTCTTTGGGCACACTTTATCTGGCGCTCGATGCCGCGACCTGGCGCCAGTGCGTGTGCGTGGCACGGCGGCGTGGCGGCGTGGTGGGCGCGACACAGGTCGGGGTGTGCACTGGTACTGACCCGATTTTTGGACTCGATGCAGCATTTACGAGTCCTTTGTTTGGACTATTTGTTCTGAACCTTTGTTCCGCAAGTTTTTTGAAAAATAAAATAAAATATTATAAAAATCGAATGAAATAAAATCTTTTAAAGTAAATTTTCTAAAAATAAAATTTTGTTGTTAAAAATGATTTAATGTGGAATTATTGTCTTGCATTTCCTATGAATCTGAGGACATTGTGTATGAAATGTTTTCTATGTGTGAATAGTGTCTCGAGGTTGTTTACGCCTTAGAGATACTGCATTGAATATTAAGTTGTCATTTGACATGTGTAAATGGCTAGTCGAGGGCGAGGACGTAGAGGGCGTCCACGAGGTGCTAGCTAAGCACAACCAATGTTTGACCAACAGGCATTTCTTGAAATTTGTAGGAGTGCAATTCTTCTTTATTATGACTAGTCTGTGACGACGAGGAGTAGATGACATACGAGGGCATCAAGATATGGGTGTTGAGATGCCCAAGAGGAAGGAAGATCCCTTCTTCCCGACCGGGAAAAGCGGGGAAGACCACGTTTGTAAGGACCTCAAGACAGGACAAGGTTATCGGGACGAGGTCGGGATGGGGCATTTGGTCGGGCGGGCGGGTGATATGTTATTTATGCGAAGCTGACTGGACACTTTGGCCGAAGGATTGTCACGGAGGCGAGAATCCCAGGTTATGGGACACCTCGGTCGATCATGATGAAACGAGTTAGGGTTGCCAGTCAGGATGGGCAGATGGTGTGCTACCATTGCTAACGGCCGGACATATGAGGAGAAGGATTGCCCCGAGAGCGAGGTCCCCAAGGTTTGGGACGGCCAGTCCCGGCCCGGCGGTAGAATGGGAAGGACACATTTGTTCCTCCACCCCCACAGTATGGAGTCGGGGAACCGATATCGATTCGGTGTCGCTGACACCTAATTGCCAGCGAGCCCGGGTCACATAGGCGGAGGTAGGCGTAGGTCGAGGTGAAACGCGAGTTTGCAAGCCCGAGTTCGGGTCGGTGGGCGAATGACGATGTTACCATTATCGCTTGACTGGGCATATGGCCCGAATTGTCACGGGAGCGAGGTCTCAAGATCTGCGGTGAGCTTCGAACGGCCGGATATGTAGGGTACGTTTCTACTCTTGCACTTGTTGACTAGAGTAGCGTTTAAATTGGATGCATCGTATTCATTCATTGTTGCATCTTGTGTGATGGATTTGGGCTTAGAGGTTGAGGCCTTTAGAGAAGCCAGATGTGGATGTTTCTTCCACAGGATGTAGGGTGAGGACTGACACGATAGGTCGGGATTGTGAGTTAAGTCTCAGATTATCTGCTCATGGTGGACCACAGAAGTTTAGGTGTCACGATTATGACGTCATGCGTTCGTGTGCCGCGATAACATTTAAACCAGTCGATTATTGGGTGCGTAGTATGGTCATTCACCGCTCTTGATGAGTGTGAAATGGAGTTTGTCTTTGGGGTATGTCGATGAAGACTCATAGTTCGAATCAGGAAATGAAGAGTAATTAATGTGTGTTGGGCAAAGTAAGAAAGGGTGGATTGTCCCACAGGTGAAGCTTGGAGTTAAGGTGAAGGAGACACCTTGGTAGTATCGAAAGGTCTATGTGGGTGTAAGAGACCGAGGAGATATCACGAGAATTTACCGTATTGAATATGCAGAGAGACCCAGGGGAGATTGAGTACGTGTGGTGTAGAGACCAGGAGATATCGAATTTACGTGTGGGTGTAAGAGACCGTGGAAGTCAAAGTACGGCCATGGGTGTGAGACCATGGGTATCCTAGAATTTACGTATTGGGTGTAAGAGACCCGTGGAGAAGTCCAAAATTTCTGTGTGGGTATTAGAGACCCTTGGAGTTATCAGAAATCTACGTGGGTGTAAAGAGTAGTAGGGAGAAATGCGAAATTTCTCGTGGTGTAAAGACACACAGGGAGAGATCTAGAATTGTGTGAGTGTAAGGGCAGAGGACCTATCACAAATTTACGTGGCCAGGTGTAAAAAAGACAGGAATATCTGAATTTACGTGAACAAGGGCCGGTGAGCTATCGAATTTCTATGTGGGTGTAAGAGATCCGTGGAGAAGTCGGAAATTTCTGTGTGGGTGTAAGGGCCAGGAGGAATTTACGTGTGGGTGTAAGAGACCGGGTGGAAATCAAGGGATTTACGTATTGGGTGTAAGGGCAGGGGAGAGATCCCAGATTTACGTGGGTGTAGCAAGGGCAGTGGAAGTTCGAAATTTAAGTATTGAGGTGTAAAGAGACCCGTGGAGTTATTCGAAATTTATGTGCAGGTGTAAGAAGACGTGGAATGTAAAGAATTTACGTATGAATGTAAGAAGGCTCGCGGTATAAATGAAAAGTTATGTTGCCTGAGGAAAAGCGCGATCGTGTTATCGCGAGAGCAGAGTTGGAGTGATGGGGTCGAGAGTGACTCGAGGTGAAAACCCACAGTCAAGTTATCACGTAGACTTAGAGTTGAGTGATAGGAGTCGAGAGTGACTCGAGATTTGGATACCCCTTTGAAAATTGCATTGGGTGTTGTTAAGCCGGCAAGGGTTTGGTATATGGATGTCATTCATGACATGGACTGGGTTGACGGTCCATTAGATTGTCAGCGATTGTGACCTTGGGAAGGTCAGCGTTTACACATCAAGCAGGGGTTATGTTGGGTTACATGTTGTGTGGATTATATACATGTGTTAGAGGACATGCTGCGAGCATGCGTCCTGGATCATAAGGGTAGTTGGGAAGAGCACTTGCCCTTAGTGGAATTCACCCACAACAACATTTATCGGCCCCAATTATCACAGATGGCACCATATGAGACATTGTATGGGGAGGCTTAGTAGATCCTTGGATATGTTTGGGCCAGGGTGGGAGAAATACATCCGCTTGGTCTGATATGATTAGAGACACCTCCGAGAAGGTGAGCTTGATACGACAACGTCTTCTCATAGCTCAGAGCCGGCAGAAGAGCTATGCTGATATACGACGTCGACCCTTAGAGTTCGAGGTTGGTGATCACATCTTCTTGAAGGTGATGCCTAAGAGAGGAGTGGTCAGGTTCGGTAAGTGCGGGAAAGTATCGTAGGGTTCGTTGGGCGGCCGAGATCTTTCGAGAGAGTGGCGGTGTGGCTTGTCGGTTGGCCCACGTGACATTTCGGTGTCCTGGGTATTTCACGTCTCCATTCTCCTGGTACGCCGGATCCGACTCATGTAGTGGATTGGGGGAGGGATTGAGGTTTACGGATGGGACCTTCGAGGAGGGACCGGTGTGCATTGTGGATGGCGAGATCGGGTTTTGCGCCTTGAGGTCGTGAGGCTATTGAGGGTGTATGGCGACGCAGGTGAGTGGAGGAGTCAACGTGGGAGCGCGAGGACACAATGCGGGCCACCTATCCCTTCTTGTTTAGGGATGAAGGTACGTGGTCTAGTCGTTTAATACTTAAATGACTAGTTTACATGCATGGTAGAGTACATGTTGCATATGCATGTGAGTTAGTTGTGATTGTCTAGAATTTCGGGGCCAGAATTCCTTTTAGAGATGGGAGGAATGTAAGACCAGAGAAAATTCAATTTTCGAAAAATGGTAAATAATTAGATTTCGGTAAAAATCCGAAATTTTTCTAGATCTCGGATGATGAAACAAATTTCACCGTTGGAATCGTCTCGCGAAATCTATCTACCACGTCGAATTTCGTCAAATTCCGAGATAGCCGGAATTTCATGTTTTTCGAGGCACCGAGGAGTATCGGGTCTTTGTAAAAAAGCGGGTTTGAAGATTTATGTGATGTGGCCAAAGTCACTATTACATGTACTCTTGTGACACGTATTCTGAATTAAGAGATGATTGAAATGGACGGCTTAGGTTGTGCCAAGTGTCAAAAATCAAGAAAAAGGGACACATTGGGAATTATTGAAATTGTTAATTGAATAAGACAAAAGATTAACAGTGTCATCTTCTTCATTTAGAGGCAAAATGGGCAGTAGTTGGACAGGTTGTGCAGAAAATGGAGATTTGAGATTTTTAGAGAGAAAGAGAGCACCTTCTCTCTAGATTTCCGGTCAATCGGACCGTCGGTTCTCGACGGAGCAAGAAGTAAAGTTGCTCTACACGGCGAGGGCTATGCGTGGGCACCGATTTGGTGGAGTTCAACGGAAGATTTTTCGAAGAATTGCCTTGGGGGCCTTGACAAATCCGCTTGGATGAGGATCATAGTATTTTGAGAGGATTATCCGACAATTCGCCTCGGAGGTAGTTCAATATTTTTACGAAGCTTCGGTAGTAAGTTTTCAAGAACAAAAAGCTTTTGTTGGCGAAAAGCGTATTTTTCTTGCATTCGTTTAGGCATATGTGTAGAATTCGATTGAGGACTCGGGACATGGGATGGTCATGTAGACATTTGGAGTAGGTTCATGAAATTGCTTGAATGTGATTGTTTGTCATGCATGTGCACTTAGGTGGGAGTAACCATGTAGGATGTTATCTCTGCGGGCTGCTCCTGCAATCGGATCACCATTTTAGGTACGGGGAGTGTGCTGAGGACCCAGAGAGCTATTCATTTAGGCGCATTTAGAAGAAAAGCCAGGATTATTGTTTGGTATTATGTTGTATAACATGTATTAGAGGCTTGTAATTTTAATATATGTTGTATTAAGAGTAATGTGTTAAGCTCTTGAACCCGTATAAGATAATAGTTAGTTGGGATATTTATTTGTAGTATTGATGCGGGGGCCCAGTGGCTATTATTTTGCTAGCATATGGACCACATGTGATCGTGTAGCTTGTTGGGACGGGTTTGCACTTTGGAGTGGAAGCTCCGTCTGGGGGCTCGCGATTTTTCGTGGTGGCGTCGAGTTGCAGGCATTCATGAGTATTCACGGGTTGACGGGTTGTCAACGGACCCGGATTTTGGGGGCATCACACTACCATAACATCTTAGAGTAACTACCATAACATCTTGATCTTATCAATCTTTGCCATAATAAAATTTTGAAAAAGCCTTATACAAATATGGACAATGAGTTATTATTTCATATGCATGGTCATGTGAGATTGGACCAACATATTTGATAACAAGACATTATAATGATTGATATATTAACAAACCTTCAACGAGTTCACATGGAATGTTGATAGGAGACATGATGTCAATTAATTATTCTATTAGAAAATTGACCTCAAATGTTATGTACTCCCATAACATTTGGTATATTGGACAAGTACCCTCGTTTTCACAATTGATGCTATCATAACATATTAGGGGTATTGCCCGGTACTACCATAACAAACATTTGCATAAAACCTATAGAAAATGTACAATAAGATTTTATTCTATTTCTAGGTTGTAATTGATTAGACAATTGATTAGAATCTGTGAGGTCGCTGGTTAACATCCTTTGTTGCATTTTTATTTCTATAATCAATTGGTACTACTATAATATACTTGGGGTACTACTATAACATACTATATGTACTACCATAACATACCATAATAAAATTTTGAAAAAACTTCATACAAATATGGACAATGAATTGTTATTTCATATGCATGGTTGTATGAGTTAGACAATTCGTTAGAATGCAATGAAGAGACCCTTGGTTAGTAATCGCTATTATTGGTACTATCATAATTATTAACTAATAATGAGTGGGTATTGAAAGAAATGATTCTATTATGTGGGAATTCGGGATATAACTTCACTACATGATATGACATGGTGAAACCCCCTTTTAGGATGTGGTAGATGGAGTTGTAATACTTTGCTCGATATATGGTGACTAAAACTATAGGATATAAAAGAATCACCAATCCTAAGGATCCATAGATTAATTGTGGATCTAAAAGACTAGGGTACTACTATAACAAACTAGGGGTATTTCCCGATACTACCATAATAAAATATTGTTAAAACCTCATACAAATATATACAGTCGCTTGGTTCTTATTCCATGAGCATAGTTGTATTGAGTGAGGGTATTATACAAACAAATCGGAAAGAACATGCTAAAATGTTTTATCAAAATTTAAAACATATTTCTAATTTTCTTCACTTTTGCTTTTTCATTCATTTTCCAAATTTTTAAAATCAATATAATTTGTATCAAAAAAAAGTTTGAAATAAGTAATATTACATTTTGATAATTTTCCCCATTAGGATTATAATAAATGCAAATAAAAATATTTTATGTTGTAAAATTTTGTATTTTTAAATTAAAAATGTATATGATAAATAATTTAACTTATTTCATTATAAAAAATAAAATATATTGTTTCCTATATTATGTAAGATAATTACCAATTTAATTATCAAGTCGATTACAAATTTGATATAATATAACTATCGTTTTCTTAAAATATGAGGGTATGTACATAGTAAAGGAGAAAGGAGATGAATCAAATGCAAAAAGTAGAAAAAGTGCACTTGTTTTCAATTTTGCTAATATTTTGAAATTGATGTAGACAAATGCAAGATTCCCTTAAACCTAACCTAAAATTAATTAAATGAATATTATATAACAATTTAGGCTAATAGTCTTATTAGGGTTTTTACTTTTACTTTTTTTTTTGCATTCTATTGTTTCTTGGAAATTAGATGAAGTTTATTATTATTATTTTTTTAATGTTTTGACGCAACATGCATTTTTTTAATTTTTTTCCATGTTTTCTTCCTTCCTTTGTCCCTTTTACGCCTTGCTTTGAGCCCTGACCTCCTGTAGGGTAGCCGACTCTGACACGCCTCCAGTACCTCCGACGGAGACAACTCCTTGGACTTTGCCCTCCAGACTTAGGTCAACTTTTTTTCCCTCAATTTTTTATGTTTTCCTTTATATTTTTCTTCCATTCTTTAAATGGAAATATCCATCATTTGATTGGATATTTCTATGAAATTTCATAAAAATCATCATCTCATCTCGATCCACTTTATAATTTTTTTCGAAATTTATCTTCAAAACGAAAATTTTTGGATATTTCATCGAAATTTACCGACATTGATGGAAATTTCTGCCCTTCAAAATATTTTATATTTATTTAGTCAGGTTGGTAGAAAAGTCATTTGTGAAAATCGTTATCATTTGATATTAGCTAATGTTAGCACTTGAAATTCTTGAGTTTGTCAAAGCTACAGATTGTTATCCAAATGTTTCAATTTGTTACCGAATCCTATTAACGATGTTGGTGATTGTAGCATCCGTCGAAAGAAACTTTTCAAAGTTTAAATTATTGAAATCCTACTTGAAGTCGTCAATGTTACAAGAAATATTGAATGGTCTAGCATTTTTATATATTGAGAAAAATATGTTAGAAAATATTGATGTTAATATTATTATCAATGATTTTGCATCTATAAATGCTCGAAGACATGTTTTTTATGAACATTTGTATGCTTAATATAAAATTCGATGTTTTTATTTAGATTGTAAATGATATGTTATATTTAATACTTAGTGAGTACTGCGAAGTGAAAGAAGAAACTGAGAAAAATATTACAAGAAATCAAAAACTTCTGGATCGAGCCTTGTTGCACATCTTTTACATAGACACATTTGTCACATTCATTGATTTTGAATCCATGTGACATCATAACATTTTCAAATTTCTCATATCTTTGTTTTGGTGCTTGTTTTTATCCATACAAGGATTTCACTAATTTACAAACTTTCTTTTCTTGTTCTAGAGTAGAAAAACCCTCAGGTTGCTCAATGTAGATTTCTTCAACTAATTCTCTATTTAGAAAGGTTGTTTTTACATCCATTTGATGTATTTAAGAGATTCTTGAAATACGATAGTACAAACACCATCCTTATGGAGTTTATTCTTGTCACGGAGAATATGTGTCCAGAGTAATCCTAGGCCCTCGGGTTTTCCTGTAGCCTTTGATCACAAGTCTTGCCTTGTATTTGTCTATTGATCCATCTCTTTCCTTTCCTCTTAAAGCCTCGCGGAACTTGGGGTCTACGACAGTGGAAGATCCACTGAGTTCTGTGTATGATTTTGTAGTATGAAATCAAATTTTACTTTTGAATAATCTCTTTCCACATGAGACTCTCTATAGAGTTCACTGCTTCTTTGAAAGTAAGAGGTTCCCCTTTAAGCATATATGTCAGAAAATTCGGACCAAAAGATTCTTTTGTCCTTACTCTTTTATTGCATCTGGAAGTTACCTCCACGGTCTTTTATTTTTTGATCACGACTATTTTCATTAATAGTTTTGAAGTACTAGTTAAGCGAGCAGTATAACTCTTTAGATTTACATGAAATATATCTTCGAGAATAAGAAGCATTTCTTGATTCCATTATCGTGTTCTTTTGAATATATGGGATATTTGATTCATGACAATCGATGTGATATTATTTATGCATAACGATGAAAAAATGTAATCAATAGTTTAGAGGTCTTATTTTACCTTTTTTTAGTAAAGGAACTACAACTTGGCCAATTTCCCCACACTACGCAAGTATTTATAAGATAGTTGTTATCCTCTCCATGCTTTCGTATAGAGTCTTCTTTGCTTTCTTTTAGGTATGCATTCAAAGGTAATTAGTGACAAAATGAAGCTTCTCCCAGCGTGTCTGATGGTAAACTAGAACTTATCAACATTTACGTCATCATTTCCTTTAGAGTGCGATTCTTTTGTTTCGACAGCTCCATTGGATTTGAGTGAATAAGGTGTTGTGGTTTTGTGTATGATACAATGTTGAGCACAAATATCAACAAAAGGTGATTCATTCTCACCACCTCGATCACTTTTTAGCACTTTAATTTTCTTATTGAGTTGATTCCCAACCTCGTTTTTATAGAGAACAAATTTCTCTATCGCCTTATCCTTACTTTGAGTTAGTACACGTAACAGTATTTGGTGTTATCATCAACAAAGGTAATAAAATATTTTACCTCTTGTTCTGTAAAAGACTACAATCGCATATATCACTATGAGATAAGTCGAGAGGATTAGTGTGCCTTTCAACACTTTGAAAAAATGACATATGGGTTTGCATAATACAAAATTTTACACTTATGCTTTACCGATTTGAAAAGTTGGTATATGATTTAAGTTAATTAATTTACGCAATGCCTCCATAATTAACATGTCATAATCTACAACCTTGTCATAAGATTAGGCAGATCAAACATGTTAGTAGAAGCACTTGCTTTATTCATGTTGAACGTTATAGTCATTACTTTCAAACTTCCACACATATCATCGTTCATATACCCATTTCTAAACGTAAAATGCGACTTTTGGATAGTATAAACTTGTTTGACTCAAACACCCGACTGAATCCATGGTTGTTCATGATGACCAGATACCAGGATTTCTTTTGGTTTGTTTTATCTGAGACATTGGTGGTGGCTCCTTCCATACGTGTCTTTGATATACTTTTCATTGACCCTTGATTTACGAAATGCGAGTTCTCATGAACACCTTTTCCCCAATCTCGGTTGGTTGAAAAATTGGAGAACATCTGTATTCAGTATACATGGCAAGTGCTTACAGTGTCAATCCACCATTCCTTGAGATTAGATCACAAGTTCACGGAGTGCTGTAGGGTCTTGTGAGCACATCCTATTGGAATGTGGAAGTCGACCACATTGGCTCGCGCCAGGTTTGTTTCCTCTTTTGCGTATGCAATCAGAAGTTTGTGACCTTGCTTCCCACAATTGAAGCATTTCCCTTAGAACTTTTGCTTCTTAGAGACCTGATTAGTGCCTAAATTGTGTTATTTTAAGTCACGTTTTATAGCGGAGTTTTAAGCACTTTGTGTACTAAATGCGGCTTTAATAACTTTCGGTGATATTGGGGTCCGGCTTTGCTGCAGTCACGTGCAGTAGCTATTTTTTTGAAATGGTTGCAGGTCAAATGCCTCGTATCTTCAATCTGATTCAAACACGATGTTGAGCCAAATTGAAGATGCATGATGAACCCGGAGAATTTGGGCGAAAATGCTGAAGAAGAGAGCTCAGTGGAAATTTTGCAGGGTTGCGAAAATTCACAACTTACAGATTAGCGAGGTTTTGAATTTCATAACCTATGAAATTTGTGACTTACTGCTCCCACGCTATTATTTGCTTTTTGACCCGCCTTTTTGTGGTTTTATACAAGTTTGCACTGATGAAATTTTGGTTCATTGCATTTTTAGCAATTTTACGCCTCGACTTTTATATAAGCTGGAGTCTTGTATAAATCAGTAAACTCTCAGTCCATCAGCTCGATCAATAAATTGGGCATGACTTCCTCTCCCTCGGCTGGTTTGTGATTTTTCTCTCCCTTTCCTTCACTTTCTTGCATTTTCTCTCTGTGAAACACCGCAGTGATGACAAATCAAGGGATGTGACAAACCCTCATCCTTAAGGGAAGGCATGCAGGTGTTGGTTTTGAGGCAAAATTGCATGTTCTCATGCTTTCAGTATGTATTTAAAGTATCGTATTCACACTTCTCACCTTAGGTTAAATCTCTTAGGCATGCTCTCCCTAACGTGTATTTGGCAAGCTTTTTGGGTTCAGTGGATACTTATCACTAGATCCATTGATGCCTAGTTAGTTGTCTCCTATTAGTTATTGAAGGGTAGGTTTAGGAGGAGTGTTCTCATCGTTTGGAAGAATTTATGCTCATTAAATACCATCTTCGAGAGGCTTTTTAGGGTTAGGTTTTAAAAATTAAATGAAAGTCAGGTTCGGGAAATGACTATATGTCATGCTCCCTGACACGAGGAAAAGACAGGGACAATGGTTCAACTTAGAACCCTAAGCCAATTGGCCGAGACTTCAGGAATTCTCTGCTTTTACTTCAAGTTATTTCCAATTTTGACTATTCACCCACCTTTGTTTTCACAAACCCTTAAATCCAGAGAAAACACGGAATTTTCAATGCAATTTCTGTATTTCTTAACTCACGAAAACCCCGTCCGTGTTCATTACAGAGCCACTATCTTTGTAGTAGCTTTGCTGATGGTAAGTAGGAATCTAGGATATAAATTTGATTCCAGGAACACTGCCCAGGCACAAGCAGTCAGGAAGACCATTCTGGGGTCTGACTTAGAGCCCTTCCTTTGTTGTGTTTTCTTTGTCTTCGGAACCTTGTGAGTTTACAAAGTTGCCTTCACTTATGTTGAAGTGTGAGCCCCTTTCTTATCAAACCCTCTGTTATCTTCTTCAATGCGAAGCTTAACAACCAAATCCTTCATTCTCATTTCCTTTCGCTTATGCTTGAGGCAATTCTTGAAGTCTTGCCAAGCTGGAGGTAGTTTCTCAATAACGACTACCACTCGGAAGCTTTCACCCAGTACAATTCCCTCGGTGTGTATCTCATGGATGATCACTTGAAGTTCTTGGACTTGATTGGCCACAATCTTGGAATCCATCATTTTGATGTCAAGGAATCGGCCCATGATGAATTTCAGCGGCCCCCGATATCCTCACATTTTATATTTGTTTTGATATGGAGATTCCCATAGCTCATTTACTAAGCTCTTAGTACAATAAACATTATACAAAGAATCAGTCAACCCATTAAAGATATAATTTTTACCCAGAAAGTATGATTGGCTGACTATCCCATACTTAGCGATGACTTGAATGTCGCTCGTCTTCCTTGAGCTTTGGAGCATTTTTCAGTGAATCTCGCAAGATTCAAAGTGGTCAGGTAGAATAACATCTTTTGTTGCCACCGTTTAAAGTTGAGTCCATTGAACTTATCGGGCTTCTCCCCTGGAGAAACATAAACCGAGGCTCGGGTGTACCATTGGTGTAGGCAGCTTGATGAGGCTGTACTGAGTCGGATTAGACACACTATTATTGGATTCATAAGTCATTTTCCTGCAAAATCCGGAAAAAAATTTCAAGTTTTTCCTTTTAAAAAAATGAAAATTACTTATACAAAGTATTCCTAGGAAAGTCTGGTGGGGTATGGAAACCTGGGCCGAGAACCAACCTCCTTAAATAGAATATTCAATTCCCAAGAAAGACTGGAGGGGTAACAAACGATCCAGCTTAAAATCCAACCTCCTGAGATAGAACTTCTCTGTATGATAATTTTCAATTTCAATAACTTAACACAGAGTAAGTTGTAGCCTAGTGGTTAAGGCTTTGTACTATGAACCAAAAGGTCATAGATTCAAACCTTCACCTTGTATTTTTATAACAAGGATTTTCCAAAAAATTATAAGATTAATAAAAATCACTCATTTGTGATAATCAATCTACTATTGGTAGAGCACAAACGATACTTACATTGGTAAGTCTAGGCATATTAAGATTGCGAGCCTTGGCGTCGTTAGATAACTACTCTCTAAATTATGTAAAATCTAAGGATAATATCGTGGATCCACTAACCAAAGGGTTAAACAGAGAGTTAGTTGAAAATTCATCGAAGGGAATGAGACTAAAGCCCATAAAAGAATAAGTTAATACAATGGATACCCAACCTAGTTGATTGGAGATCTCAAGATCTAGGTTCAAAAGAGGCAACTATATGGTAAAGACTTTAATTTGATCATTGTAGGGATCTTCCCATGTCCATTCATGTGATGAATAGTGATTCTCATATTGTGACACCCCAACTCGGCACTCTGTGTTAGGAAAGGGTGTCACAAATCCCAAACCTCTTATAAGCAATGTTACCTTATATAATTCTAAACCATTATCTAGAAAATATAAACTTGCAAAATATTTATGTACATCCTTAGTAGTGGTATTTATTGTGTCATGTACATATATTCTGAGTCTCATTTACTTGTACTTTTACATTTACACTGTCTCCAAAATCTTACATTTACATTTACAAAATCGATTCAAACCTACCTATGATGGACTCTTATAGTTGTGTTGGCCCTACTGTAAGCGGAATATCATGAACGTCCTCTTTAGTACTACCTTGGATAAACACCCATCTTTAAGCTTTATAGGCAGTGGGAATCCATAAATATGGACGACCACTATAACGATCATCACAATACTTCATAACATTTTATTCATATTACATATTACTTCTCATATCATTATAATTCAATTACATATTTCATTTCATATCATTTTCATGTTTCACGCCTTTTATAAACATTCTAAAAATTTCATCTCATCTTATGTCATGCCTGCATATTCCAAAGAAGTGGATGTGAAAAGCGTATGTACCAGAAGATCTCTATCAGCATCTGAAGCAGTGATCTATAAGTATGTGTATTGTATGACCCAACGGGGCCCTTTGTAATGATCTAGCGGGATCATGTCATCGACCAAGCGACCACTATGCGTAAACTATATACTCTGACATTGTTATCCCTATGAAGCATGTCTATCTATCCGACTACCGGTCATCGTAATGTCGGTTTATTATGTTTTCTTAACAATCTTTCAAATATCAAAACACATATCTCATATACATGAATAATTACCGATATCCTGTATACATATGGGATATTCATTGTCAATTATTCTCTTAAACATGTGAGATAGTTTCACATATTTCTTATGATCATTTGACTATATTTTGTGCTTCTTCATATAACTTTTATACAATTTTCAGTTTCCATAACCAATTTTGCCTCAACAGTTCAAGGCAGCTCCCAAGTCCATCTTCGACTACAATTTTGACCTTATAAACGGAATTGTTAGACAAAGTAATCTTCTACCTCAATGTACCCCTATGTCTTAAGTTTCTTATGGTTCAAAAATCATGTCATTTGGACTTTTAATTTGGGAGATATGGTCTAAGCAATTACAGATTACTTGTGGATAGTTTCCAAAACATAATCTAAATTGTGTCCTATATTTGAAAATTTTCTAAGAACGATAGATGTAACACCCTGAAATATACCCTAATTGTTTTCAACATGTTTAAGGTACTTTGTAGGTATAATTTGAATTTTTTGTAATTTAAATGCAAAACGTGAATCGAGAAACAGGAAATAAGTAAAAGGTAAATTTGTAATTTGTCAACGAGGCATAAAAGTCATAAGATAAGAAGATGAGATGCTAAAGTGGAAATGTGAATAACTTGATTTGTAAATAGATGAGAGATAGAGACAGTGTAATTGAGAGAAGGAAATGGAGTCGAATAGATTTTAGGGAGCAAAGACAAGAAGAATAAGAGAGGAGAAGAGAAGAAGTAGAGGAAGAAGAAGAAGAAGAAGAGGAAAGGTATGGATGGCTAGGATTTTGTATGGAAACTATGTATGGATGGCTAGGATTTTGTATGGAAATTATTTGTGTATGGCTTAGTATGGATTTTGTGACTTTTGTATGGATATTAGTTGTTCCATTTCTAGGGTTTAGTTAGGAATTCATCATAACCCTAGATTTGTTGAAAGTTAGGTTGGTAAAACCCTAGTTTGTATAAGATGAGTATGAAATCCTCCCTTTTAGTATGAATTCTTGGTTTTTGAGGTATGGATACTTATTTGGGTGTTAGGAAGTTAACCTAACTTATAAGTATTTGAGTTTGGGTTTGGAAAAACCCTAATTAATCTCTATGTTTGGTCTTGGTTGGGTTAGAACACATTTTGGAGTTGTTTTCGGTGATGCTTTTGGATTATTTTGGGGGTTTTGGTTGGATTTATGGTAAATAGGGACAAAAACAGCAAATATGGGAAGGCCACCCAGAGTCTGCGCCATGAGTGAGATCCCATAGTGTAGGTCCATGCGAGCATGGCATGTCCCTTGATGGCATGGTTGAGAGGGAGGTTTGGATAGCCTCAGTGCGTGGTAGGCATATGGCTTCTGGCCATGACGAAGGTCTAACGTCGCGACATGGCACTCATTTATTGTTCACAACATGAAAATTTTTGTGTTTTTTTTTTTTTTTTGTTCTTCTATTGCTCCGAGGACTTGTCTATTGAACTAATGAGGACCCTATAAGTGTATGAAATGGTCCATACATGTTTGTAAGGTAAAGGAAACAGAAAAATTAGACCGTACCTCGCCGCCTCGGTGAAGCGAGTTTGATGTTGGCAAACTTAATGCCCCTATGATAAATTAATAAGTTCTTGGACACATATAACTGTAGGACTGCCTAAGACCGGATATTGAATGACCGCGACATCTACAATTTACATGGGCGAGCTTGCGTATAGTACTTGGTACTCTGATTAGTCTTTGATGACACTCTCTAGCGTGCTTGGCACATTTAGTGCCGATACTCTCACGATTAGTACTTTAGTACTCGATTAGTCTCAATGACACTCTCTGTTAGTGCTTGACACTCTGCATTATCTTCTGACAACTTAATCTTGTCTCTAGTACAACCGGGTACTTATTGTGTTGTCCTACTCATTTCTTATTCTTGGTCTAGGTAGTGAAGCAGGTTATATGATAAGAATCTAAATAATGCGAATAAGAGTAAAGTAATGTATATCGTTAACTGCGAATGTCTTTCTGGTACACTGCAGTGCAATCTGAGCTCTCATGGTACCTACGGGCACCTCCATTACAAGTATAAGCTATGTAACTCTGAGAGATCTGAACAAGTATAAAGTCTTTGCTATAGAGAATGCAAAGAATGTGTATAAGTTTGTTATATGAATTCATGAAAAATTATGATATTTGCTACTGTATATCTGTTATTGTTATATGCTCACTGTAAAAGAGTATTAGTGCATGTGTATACGTATAAGTCATATGTTTCCCATTAAGCGTTAAGCTTAGCACGGGTTTTAACTCGTGTAGGTATGAAGGAGGGACGTGTGATCTTCGCGTTCTATTTGAGCGACACACTTGTGAGGGTCCACCACGTAGTTTCTTTCGATTATGTAAATGTAAATGCGAGTTTTTGTATATGTATATGTAAATGAGACTCATGATTGTATGTATTGACACTGTAAACACCACTACGGTGGTAGTTTTATTTTGTATCTTTATTATATGATATTTTGATTCAGTTATAAGACTTGGGCCCACCAATGTCTGAAAAAGCAGGTAAAGAGTCCCAGTATAGTTTCGCGCCCCCTTCGTCCGCCTAGGCGGTGGTTAGGGGTGTGACAATAGATATATAATTTGACCATACTTTCTTCATGAAAATTATTCTCCCAGATGTCTATTTTATACAAAAATTTGAATAACCTCATTTGGATAAATATAACTCAAGTTATGATTTAAACAATCGGAATTCCTCTAGTTCAGGGGACTATTCTGAGACAGGTTTCAGGGACATAATTGTTCTCTTACTTTGATGAATTTCAGGTAAAAATAGGGACTAAATTTAGCTATACTTCCTTCATAAAAATTGTTCTACAAGAAGTCTAGATTACATAAAAATTGGAATCACTCAATTTGGATAGTGAGAAACTCAACATGACCTGCTACCAAAGCGTACCAAAATGAGAGGATGCTTGACGATACCCATATTTTCACTTCAGTCTCAAAAGAAGGGGACTTAGGGTCAGGTTTGCTTCTTAGTACCTTCTCTACTTTTGTAGGTTTACCTCTTAGGGTTCTTTCCCAACTGGAATCACTCAATTTGGATGACTAATGGCCAAGTTATGGCCGAAACAAAAACATGGGTTTTAGAAAAAATTTGACAGCATCTCCCCTAAAACTCCAACATTTTCTTTATACAAAAATTCCTCAATTGAGAAGCACAACCAATTAATCAAAACCAGCTACGATAAAACAAGCTCCCAAATCTGACTTAAGTAATTAAAATCATTGTTATACAAAGTTAGGGTTTCCTAACTCAAACATAAACAAAGAAGAAGGAGTTTGGAGAATTTCCAAATATGCTCGAGCTTATCTGAAGTGTATCACTTTTCGTCTGAGTGTTAATCTTATAGTTTCTATAGATCAAAGGAGAGATTTTCATACCTTGATCTTCAAAGACTTGAACCAAACTTCTCATTTTCTTCACTTCTTCTCTCTTTCTCATCTTTCTTCTTACTTGTACTGTAAAACCCGGGAAAATTTCAATTTTTCTGAAAAATGGCAAAATGGTAATTCTGCTTGTCGTCTGGTTGAAAACACGTAATTTTTCTGAAAAAAAAAAAAGATCTTGGGTGGCCAGCTTGAACTGCCGGGTTGGGTGTCTTGCGAAATCTAGTTACCCGGTCGAATTCGGTCGGGTCGGCGGGTAGGAATTTCGCGTTTTTCGAGGTATCGGGTGTCGTGTGACACAAGGAATGGTGCCACATAGCATGACCATGTAGCTGCCACATGGTAGCTTGTGAGGGGTGCACATGGCATGAGAACCATGTGGTGTGGCAATTTCCACTTAATGTATGTAAGTGACACGTAGGCGCGTAGACAGTAAAAGGGAAAAGGTCCGTGTGGCTCACCATTAAGACATGTGTTAGTGGAGAAATAAGTCAAAACAAAAAGGGAAAGTCTAAGGGGTGACCCATGGAGGCCATGTGTCATACTCCTAGAGAAACGAAATCCAAGTCTTTGGATAAGGGGTGTTCAGTGGAAAAAGAAAGGGAAAGAAAGAAAAGAAAAGAAAGAAATGGAAAGAAATGGCAAAAAGGGAAAAGGGTGAAGTCATTTTTCCTGGTTTTTGGGTCTTATCTACGGGAAGAGAGAAAAAGAGGGAAAGAGGAGTGAGAAGCTCTACCTTCTCTCTAAGATTTATGGAAATCAGGCTGTCGGTTTTTGTTGGAATAAGAGGCAAAGTTCATATACACGACGAGAGCTTTGCGTAGGTACAAGAATCTAGGGTTTTTTCCAAACTCAGAGGTAGGGGTTTCTCTCCCACTTTGGTTATTCTTGGTCTAAGAGCCATTTAATGGCATGGGTTTCTGGGTAGAGTAATTGTATGCATCGATTCAAAATTTACAGGGTGAATGTTGGAAGGTTTGAGGCATTTCGACGATCCGAATTTGTGTTGAGTTTGGTTTTGGTCGAGGTGATGTCTTCAAGCTTTGTGGTGTGTTTTGGTGGTTGGGGTTGTTTTTAGCCCAATCTGGAAGTGGTAAAGTGAATTGAACCGAGACTGGTTCAGGGAGTGTTGAGGTTGTATGATGCCTTGTTGAATTAAGGTCCTAAATCAAGGATTTTTGTGTGTTATTGCTCGGTAGTTGAATGACATGCACGTGTGTGAAAATCATGTTGATATATGCTTACTTGATGTATTAACATGGATTACATGATAGTTTGTAAATTATATGTAGAAAATATAATTATCCAGGATTTATAAAGGTTGCATGTAGAGCATCAAGCATGTAACATGAATTGGCATGAAATAGCATTCCACATTTCATATGCACAGGGACACCGCATAATATTGGGTGTGAGTGCATAACATGGCTTTTGAACAAAGCGTCTTTATCGGAGGATTGTCCAATAAATTTTATCGGAGGGTTGTCCAACAAATCTTATCGGAGGCTTGTCCAACGAATTTATTTTCGGAGGGTTGTCCAATGGATTTTGATATCGGAGATTGTCCAATGTGTTTTCAAAAACAAAAATCTTTTGTTTTGAAAACAATTTTTCATACATGGCAAATGCATGTGTGAGGGAGTTAGCGAGGACTCGAGAAATGGGGCATGGCGTAGTCATTCGGTAAGAATGTGCATATTTTCTTGAATGTGTGTGTGTTCTGTGATGCGTGTGCGGCTTAGGTGAGAGTAGCCATGACATGAGAATTCCTCTTGAGGGCATTGCTTTCATACTGTCGTGGGAAAATATTTTTCATGTCTTTGGAGGTACACGGGAGAGGAACTCATATGATATCTTAGTAGTGAAGAAGGCGGTTGGCTTTGTTATGTGGTCGTAAATTACGGGCCGAGTTTATCAGTTTGTATATGTAAATGAGAAGTTTTGTAATAAAAACTTATTTTGACTTGTTCAATATTGTCTTGGAAAGTTTTCCTAGATTTTATACTGCATGTATAATATGTATAGAGGCAGTAGTATTGAATTAAATGCATTGGGATAGAGTTGGAGGTGCAGGAAATGTCAAAAACAAGCTCTTTGCATGTTTAGATTCGCGATAAGGGGATTCTGAATTCGCGGCCAGTGCAAGAAATGCCAAGACAAGCCATTGATGGTTTTGGGTCACGACAAGGGATTTCTAGTCACGACAAAGTTCTTTCCTGGTTCTGTGTCGCAACAAAAATTCCGTGTAGCGACATGGTTTTCAGATTTTAAGCAATAGAAATGTCACAACATGGCTTTCTTTGTTGTGATAGGGGTTCTAGTTCTCTGTCGTGATGATTTCGTGACAGAGGTTTCCTTGTCGCGACAGAGATGGTCACGATAAGAGGTCAGGTATTGTAACTTTCAGGTTGCGACAAGGCTTGGTTAGGTCAAGAGATTTCAGGTTGCGACAGGATTTCATGGGGTTGTGTCGCGACAGGGTATTTTCTGTCGTGACAGAGTTTGGCCAAGACAAAAGGGTTTCATGTTGCGACAAAGTATTTTGTGTCACGACAGGGTGTGGCCAAGACTAAGGGGCCTTGTGTTGCGACAAAGCAATTTGTGTCGTGACAAAGTTTGGTTGAGGCCAAAAAATTTTATGTCGCGACATAAATATTTTATGTTGCGACAAGATTTCATGGAGTGGTGTCGTGACAGAATATTTTTTTATGTCGCGATAGAGTTTGGCCTAGACAGGAGATTTTAGGTCGCGACTCTGGACTTTTCTTTGTCGCGATAGAGGATTGTCAAGACTGAAGAGTTCTATGTTGCGATATACGATTTTATGTTGCGACATGGGTTGGTTGTTGTAGGAAGATTCATTGTTCGTGACAAGGAATTTCATGTCCTGATAGAGCTTGGTCATGGGAGGAGGTTCCCATGTCGTGACCTGATATTCTAGGTCGCAACTGAGGTCATGTCGTGCAATGGAGGTCATGTCGTGACATGGCGCCGATCAGTCTATGAGTTGGCACGATGAGGGCGTAGGCTGTGCGGCAGCTCTTGGCGTATGACGACACTTAGCTCCCAAACACTTGCCAGCGATAAACTGTCTTTGCTCGACAGTATTCTTGTGATGACGGAGATTACAGGCCTTAGGCGCGCCTGACGAGAGACTGGCGCTCACGATAGAGGAATTCTGTCGCTACAGACTTGGACAATGACGAAAAAAAAAAGACCCCTAAGATTTGGGGCATCACATGTCTGAGATGGCAATTGAGTAAAATCACGGGATGAAACACTCTTCTTCAAACCCGTAAACCTAATTTCTTGAAAGCCAAAATGAAGAACTCCCCTCCAATCGATATCTGGAATTTGATGTGTCCTCTTTTCTTTACAAGGCCTTGTTTAGTTTTCTCATTTTTGTTTAACTTTCCTTTTAGCATTTTAGTCCACTCTTCCATATTCTAATTCTTGACATTTATTCTGATTTCTAATTAAGCATGTACTTTCTTCATGTATGACCTTGGGTCCTTAATGTGACATTTACTATTTACCCTTAACTCTTGAATTAATTAGGGTTTTATCATTTTCTCATAGCATTTAAATTACGGAAAAATACGTTTCTTTTATTATCACTAAGCATGTTATAAAGCTCTTAAGGTATAATTTGGGGTGTTAACGTATGAAGAGAGTTAAAGCTATCACTAATGATCTACATGCATTTGGAAAAGAGTAACATAAGCTCTTTCTTAAGTTAAGAGATCGCTATGTAAATAGTGAAGTGATGCGCTTGAGGGAATTGAATGAGGTCAATTCTTATTAAGCTCTTGTAGAACGACCCATTGTGTTCATAGTCCAGACCCGAGGCGTAAGTGAGAGCTGGAAGATGTTGAAGATTCTTGTGGGTATGTCATCATACACACCTGCAAATGATAGAGCCAGTTCCGAGGCGTCGTGTTCATTTGTTTAGTTAGTGGAATGCGTATTTACGAGAAAGATTCAAAGGAGTTCAACATTGTACTCTATCCTTGGGAGAGGGACTTGTATGTTTGGAGTGTCGATTTCATTCGTAGTAGGGATTTGTTAGATTATTTTTATTTGAATAGAAATTTGCTCATTAAGCTTGATTAGTCAAAGTTTTAAAGTTTTTTAAAACTTCTTTTGTGAGCTTCAGTATCAATATTTTTGTTAGTTTTGAAATGGAAATCGAAGCTTTAAATTCTTAGTTCCACTCCTGCCCTTTTGAGAGTCTATATAAATAGAGTTCTAACTCTCTTTAATGAAGAAAAATCTTCTGTGTAAGTTTTTTGTGAGTCTCGTGATATAATGTGGCATTTAATAGCTAGTTCACATCGAGTGATTGCAACGAGGTGCAGTTGTTGCCGCTCAAAGCTGGATTGTATCACCATGAAGGACGTCGTGAATTTCTTGGTAACCGGCGAGAGGCGAATTTCTTTAAGAAGATTGTGACCTGAGGGCTAGGTTTATTCGGTTGTTCGTAGTTTTGTTTTATTTCTTCTTTTACTTCTTCATTTTGTTTTAGTTTGTAGAGCAAGTTTGTAACATCTTATTTGTTAAGTCTAATAAACTACCATTTGCAAGCATTTTTTTATTACATATACTTGAACTTTAATTACATCATTATGGAATATTATTTTTTGTTACTTTGTCGCATCTTAAAAATATTAGGACCATACAATCTCAACGAATATAAATGAAATTAATTTTTATGTTAAAATGATTTTTATGTTTGATAGTCTGGCCTGGCTGTAGTATGCGGCAGCGTTGTTCGTTATAGTAGTATCCCAACGATGTTTTAAAAGCGAGACTGATTCGATAAGTTGGTTATCACATCGTATGGCGGTTTGATTTAGTACGAAAAACCATTATCTGTCCGGTAGGAGTGTGAAGCTAGGACCGAATCGATAATTGACCGATGAACCAGAGAGCCAGAGCGGTTTCAGCAGACCAATCGATGAACTCCTCATCTTCTTTTTGTTTTTGTTTTAGTTGAAAAGACATCGTTTCTATGTTTTTTACATTGAAACAATGTTGTTTCATATGGGTCCGTGATGCCCTCCATCCCTTTCCTTTCGTGGTCACTACAGTTAACCTTCCCATTTCCTCATCAATCTCTCCGGCTTCGACAGTTACCAGCTCATCTCTCCGATAGCAAGTGACAATGAAAACAAAAGAGGACATCCTCCTAACCCATCTCCTTTGGGAAAAAATCACACCATCTCCATCCTGACGTGGATTTTCCGTTATAATGGTGATAAGACCTTATGGTAATATTTAATAAACATTCATATGTGAGGGTTCAAGACAAGTACAACCTCATGTTTTGCTTTTGAATAGTCAACTTAGAGTCGAGATAGACATAAGACATGTAGTCACTGTGATATCGACCCAAGATCATGATGACAAAGCCGCCACCTCATTTCCCATAATTATTTTTCTCTCTACATTTGCGTGTTAGTGGACTAAGGTTCTCAAGAATGATTTAATGCTTATATGCATTTAACTTTATCTATAATAGATATCTTCCACCTTCAAAGGAAAAATGTGAGCTAAAGAAAATAAAATAAATAGGAGAACTAAGAAAAAATAAATTCAATATACTTTACAATGTATAATATTTTTTATTCCATTAAAATATGATATGTAGTGATTTTAACATGTAAAACACTTTATAAAAATGTTCAATAAATAGAGCAGATGTTGTCAAAATTTTTATAAAATTAGTCATTTTATAATTATTTTTAGATTTAATAATATATAAATTATATATTTATAACGTCGCCGAATTTGTGTGGTTCGACCAATAGAGTTAGATCGAGCAGATTGTCGATGCTTTTTTCGATTCGATTGTCGTCAGGTTTTAAAGCGTTGATGCACAGGGTGTTAAAGTAGTATTTATAGTTTATTAGATAGTATTTGAAATCTTATCATCGCAGCTTAACAAATTATTTTATATGAAATCGTAGTAAATCATGTATTTTATATTTTTCTGAGTGTCTCAAATTAATAAACTGAAACACGTGTTTCTAAACATAATTAGTTATATTGTCTGGAAGGGAGATGGGATATGGATTATAATGGAGCCAATCCTTATCAACCAAAACAAGTACTAAGTAGGGAGGTGTGGTTTTGGAGCCAAAAATCGTCGAATATGAAGACTTGATCGGCCCAATATAAAGCCCAAACGTGTGCACTTTGTTGGATCATACTACCCAATTTATAAATAGTGGGCCATGATGCTTGTGCTTGAGCCCACGTTAAGTAGATCTCCGAGGACGACATTTCTCAATGCATTTCTCATTCGGTTCGAGAAGCTGGTTAACGTTTTCCATGGTCGATACGCAATCTAGGGTTTTCGTAATTTCAAACGTAATTTATTTGTCGGGTTCGTTTGAGTGCATTTCATATATTTCTCCATTTTTCTGTGGAATCATTGAAAGTCGTGTGAAAATCCTTTAGTAAAGGGTAAAGACTAAAAGTACGAGAAAATTCAAACCTTACAGTTTGGCTGTGAAAGCGAACGTATCGATGGCGGTGTGGTGGCGATGGTGGCATGGTGATGGTCCCCTTGAGAGGTGGGGTCTGATTAAATCTAAATGGTTACTCACGAGGAGATGTATCATGCTCGACTTGATTACTTTTTGGTTTTTTATGCTTTTCATTTAATACCCACGAACACGAACACATACATAAACAAATTCAAGCCTGTTTGACCAGTCGTTGTGAATATCCTCTGTGTTTGCCTTGCATTTCTGGATTGTCTGCCCCAGGTATTAAATCTCACTTTCATCCTTAAAACTATGTCGATTGTGGATTGAAAGCTTAGAAATTTCGAATTCCATCCATGCTAGGGTGGGTTGCATATTATTATTAGAATGAAGTCTAATTTTTCTACTGCTTACTTTTTTGTCTGTTAAGTTTCAAAAGTTTGTCAAGGTGTTTTTCTGAGTTAGAATAACTAGAAAATTATCCCAGATGTGGGTTTCTGGTGAAATTTAATTTTCCTGAGATTATTGGAATTTAATGTATAGAATTACAACGTGTGGAAGTGCTTCTTAAGTCACTGTCATTTTCTAACTATTCTAGTGAAATTTCTGCAAATGTAGTACTGGCATTTGTCATAACCTTGAACTTACGGTAACCTTAATTATTCCCTTTCTCATACCTAACATCCATGGTTGATATTGGCAATGTTTGTTATCCTTGTTGCTCTATTATTATATGATCCTTGTTCACTGTTAAACCTTATTTTTCTCTAAATTTCAAATCTTCATGACCTTTTGAGAGATTGGCATGCCAATACGTTGCCTTATAAACGGCTATGAGTCTTGTCTTACTGCTTCTTCAAATGGCGGCAATGGAAATTGAAGGCTCGATGGAGATTACGCCGGAGGAGTAGCAAAATGCGAAATCGAGTTTATAAGTCCATATTTGCTGCGATGGAAGAAAGAAGATTGGGGATGCAAAATAAGCGAGTGATAGTATTTGTTTTGAACCATTTAATTTCTCAGCTGGTATATTAGATTTAAGCCTGTAAAATTACGAAGAATGAAAGGAAAATAATGACAAGAAAATCGCTGCCTTTTAGTGTTTGTGCTTTTAGGCTTTGAATCTGGTACTGAATCAAGCCCAGTCCCGGCATTGGCGACGAGAAGCGAACTCGTTGTCTGTGAAACGCCGTTTGGAGGAAGAGAAAAGCGAGGGAAGAGGAAGAAATAAGGGGAAGAGGACGGGTGTAGTTGCACCATACAAATTATGAAATTTTGATTTTTAAATCAAGTGTTATAATATTAATTCTTACATTCATTAAATAGGTTTTATGGTGGTAAATTGATTTGTATATTTATAAATTGCTTATTTTTAAATTGATTATAATTTTTTTTTTTAATTGATAAATTCTTTAAATTCTTTAAATTGACAAATTGATTTTTAAATTTAAATTGATAAATTGATAATTTTTAAGATTAATAAATTGTTCATTCTTTAAATTGATTTTAAATTTTATAATTAGTAGATTGATTTGTATATGTTATAAATTGCTCATTCTTCTTTTAGTGATTATATTTTTTTTAATTGATAAATTGCTCATTCTTTTAGGATGACAAATTGAATTTTTAAATTTAAATTGATAAATTGATCATTTTTTAATTGATAAATTGCTCATTATTTAAATTCTTGTTATAAATTTTATAATTGATAGATTGTTGTATACGTTATAAATTCTTTCGTTTTAAATTGATTATAATTTTTATTTTATTTTTGTAGATGGATTTGCAATATGATGGTTAACTAAGCCTGATTTGTTTATGAGCAGCCTTTAGATTTATATAATGATACTATTGAGTAATCCCAGCGATATTCTTTGCGCTGCGAAAATGAAGTGGATTAAAGAATGAGAAATCGCAAAGGACAAAACTACGTAGAAGAAGATAAATTAATTGTATGCTGCGTGGCTTAATACGAACGAGATGCGATTCTTGGGAATGAGCAGCGAGGTGGTGCGCGTTTTGGCGAAATCTTTTAATACTTAGAACCGTGGAAGCGATCGAGAAGAGCGTTATGTCTTACATTAAAAGTCGTTGGTGATATAAATGCAAATGCGACAAATTTGTCGGTTTTTATAGTCGAGTTGAAATACTCGAAACAGAAATTAGACAGAAGCGAAATAATGTAAGATATAAACTTTTAAATTAGACACTAGTATGATTTGATATTTGAGCCCAAATATTTGAATAATTTCGTATGTTTATCAGGTTGATGAAGCAAAAGAAATGTTTGCTAAGATTATTAGAAAAGCGAATTTCAGTACGGCATTGTTGGAATATATTGAAAATGGCGGAAATGGGCAGTAATTTGACCCGGTGATAAGAAGCCAGGCTTCGTTATTTGGTAGTCTCTTCCGAATCAACTCATGTTGAATCCTGTTATTCAACTCCGTATTTGGGGATGATGGCTGAGAGCCTCGTCCACTCCCGACCTCGATGAAATGAATTTGGGGCGAAGGCTTCGAAGAAAGCATTTAAAAGCGAAAGAGAAATGACCGATGTTGAAAGATCACTAGATCATCACCTTTGGGACAGAAGAATGGAAGTGGAGCGACAAGTTGGCGACCAGAGACAAAATTTATGCTCAACGGGGAGATGAATTGGGCCGGCAGTCGTAAGCAGTTAGAAATTAAGGAAAGAAGGAAGACGGGTCTGAAAAATTCAAATGCGAAATGAGATGAAATTATGGAATAAATCTTCTTGCGTAGATACAATTTACCTTGACATATTGAAATATAACTTGAAGATAGAGGTTATGAAAAAGCAGGGTTTTAATTTTTAGTTGTTATTTATTATGTTGCTATTATTTTTAATTTGTAGTCATTATTTATTATCATTGCGATTGGAATTGAAAATATAACTTGAAATTGAAATTGGAATTGAAAATCTGACGTAAGTGAAATTGAGAATTAAAATACAACATGAGTGAAATTGGAATTGAAATCTGACATAGAGTGAAATTGAGATTGAAAATCTGACTTGACTTGAAATTGATAGGGTTATTAGTCGTCATGTCGTTGCCACAAATGCTCGATAAGATCATTGCGATTGAGAATAGGTAACGCATCACGATCGATAATGGGTTTGCATGAAGCCTTCTAATTACGGTGTATCGCATGTGACACTTATCTGACGGATTGCATCACTTAATCAAAGTCATTATTCTGTAAATATCTCGCCGTCCTCGATGACCGTATTATGCGTTATTATGCGCGCTTTCATAATATTTGCAAAATTTCTTAAATCACAGCGTCTTTGGTCGTACGCGTAATGGTGCCAAGCAGAGCAAATCCGTCTGCATTCTACATCTTTCTTTGCAGGACTCTTGTCTTTAGCAAAATGTTTTCTTGAAACGCTATGGACGGTGTTTTACAAATGTCGACGGTTGGATAATCTGTCAATTTAGATAATATCATTCTATACTCATGGCCAGTTAATTATATAGTTAGCGGAGGAGCATGACCATTGCTAATATTCTAAAAAGCAGGGGACCTGTCTAGAACATTTATGTCATTGATGAACGGGTAGGCCAAGAAGAATCGTCTGTATCGAATATCTTGAGATCTGCGAACAAATGATTGTTGGTTCATGACAATGACTAGTATACATACCTTGCCAGAGTGGACAATTTTCCGCTGATACATGCAATCCAATACTCTAACAATGCCGAGGAAGCTACGTTGGTTCCCTCGTTTGTAACGTCGAGCAATTCCCGATGTGTTTGGTGACCTCGGGTATTAATTCGTAAGCATTCTGATGCGGCACCACAAACCTTCTCGGACTTTACGCCATTATACTTTCTCCAATAGTCGATGTATTCATCCACAGGGAATGCGCCGGTGTTCGGTAGGCGAAATTACATAAGCGGTGTTATCTTTTGGAAGGGATGAAAATGACAGAGAACTCAATGGCTACGTTCTTTGAATGAAGTATGGATCATGTTGTTGACCTCATTTACAATTCGAAGAAAAAGAGGGCCAATGCATTGGGCACTCTTGAAAGAAACTTCTCGTATCTATGAAAGATTATGAAATAATTAAAGATAGAGTCTGCGTGACCTTGACTCTGCAGTGCCGATACGTGGCACAGGCGGAACCACGATGCCTTCTTTTTCACGTTACGTAGCGAGCGGAACCACGTTACGTGCAAAATACCGCGATGCGCCCCAGTTTAAAGCGCCTACGCGCGCTCGAATCATCGTTATCTTGCTTAGCGATATTGAGGATCTACTCGCAAAATATTAGGAAAGCGATTCATATCGGCGATGAGCGAAAATATGAAAGGATAAATAGTTAAGAAAGAATATTGGAAAGCGAAAGAGAATATTAAGATAGATGGATAAAAAACATGAGAAAAATTATCATATTTATAGATGAATTATAATTTTTTAAAATTTTATTTTGGCGGTTAAAATTTCAAATTTGAATTTCAACGGTTGAAATTTGAAATTCAAATTTGGACAAAATTTGAAGTGACTACTATACAAATATATCGTTAAAATTACGATCGTTATGAAAATATACGTTAAAATATAGCAGTGGGGTTTTAATTATATTTTTAATAAAAAAACATTTAATTATTAAATGGCGAAACCGTTTTGGCACCTATAAATTTGGAGCGAAAAAATGTTAAGAAGTCTTAGCATTTGATCGAGAGATTTGTAAAATGGCATTGTATTGTTTTTGTATTTACATTGAGTTCTATTTCTTACATTTTATTAATGTTTTTTTAAAAGATTATATTATAATTGTTATTATTATTATTTTTTAATAGGTAAATTTTTTCTCTGTTAGACTTAAACCAGGAACCTCTCCCCAACCCTGGCCGTCCCTCTACCACTTATCCAGGCCTCAAGGGCATATTTTATTTGTTATTAGAGTGGTTATAGTAATTAAAAAGGATTACATTTTGCCTCGACTTTGTCTATCATCTTTATGTGCAGATTAGTACAAACATGGGATCATAAAGCTGCTCTTCAAGACATCTTTTTGGATGACCTAACTTTCCTAGTATGTATATCACCATCTCTCCGCGTTATGTTCCTTGGTTACACAGGAAACAGAGGATATGCTTATTCTACACAAAAGCCAATTTCTGAGGAGACACTAGTTTTGCTGTGAAACCTCAAAATGTTCTGTATCACTGGTTTCAAAATCTATATATCTTTCTTGACTAATTCCTAGTTCTAGCAAGGATGTTGAATTCCTTATGGTTCTTACTCATCATATTGCATATGACCCTTCTCTTCAGAAGCAAAATATATATCTTGTATTAGGATAAATAATGTTACTCTGTTGTCAGACTGCTAACATTTCCCTAGAAAGTAAAAGGTATGTTAATTATTATTCCATTCTTCCTATTCTCCCAACAAGCCTGTTTATATTTTTATTTATAGTTAATATCGAGTGTATCTGAATGACACGCATCATTACATGAGTTCCAATTGTGGAGCTGCATCAAACGTGTAAGCGACTGACCACACATTCACAAGATAATCCTTTTGGAATTGCCCCACATTATAAAAAAGCAAATGGCTTCCATGTGACCACTTAAGTTGACTGAGGGTCACGTGTGAGCCATGTGGTATCTTGTTTTATGTTTCTCATTAAATGACCCCTTTAGCCTTCACTACAATTATTTCATGGCAGTGAAGATGGCATATTCTTAGCATAGGAGGAAAGAAGTTGGGAACAACATTAGTTATCTAGTACTAGTGAATAATTTTGAACAAACGTGTGTTGCAGAAGCAATGTTCTGAGATTTGTCTCTTTCTTTAGGAGATCCAAATGTGAAAGAGGATATTGCAATAAGAGGACAGATAGTATTCTGCATTTGTAGGTCAGAAGCTGCAAGGATGAGGAGGAAAATATGAATAGAATGATATAGATTACTTAGTAACCAAACTTGGAGATAAATTCCTTTCATTGTTCTCACAAGCATTTGTTGACTTATCTGAGTGACTATCTGTCTAAAACCTTGTTTGCGCTGCAATTATAAAGTTTTGTAGAAAAATGATGTTTTAAAGGTTTATCCTGATAAGAATTTATTTTCTTCCTGCTATTTGTTTGCCATAGGATGGATTAGTTTCATGTTGACACTTTAATCTAGCATATTTCATTCTAAACTGGCTCTGGTTCTTATGTTTCATGGAAGATGCTTATTTCTTGATCAGTTTTGATTCTTTCGTCATAAGTACCCTAATTGGATATCCTCATTTATCCATATGAATAAATTTCCTTTTCCTTTATTTTACTTGTCAGAGGATGATGATCTCCTTCTACTTGTTATCTTGATTTATTGTGGCAATCTGAAAGAGATAAGGATAAGAACAGTAGAACCATCGACTTTCCAATGTGCTTCTATTGATTATGTTTATTAGTGTATAATATGGACATATGTACCTCATTTATAGGACTTCATTCAAGTAGGCACATTCTCTAGCACCTACAGTTTATTTACAACTTGGGGAGGCTATGAAAAATTCTTATGGTGTTCAAATATTGGCAGTTTATACCGATATGCTCTTACGCTGTCATTGAAGAGTACCACCTCCCATTCGTGTGCCAGCATCTAGCCAGCCTAGATGAACTCTTCCAAACTTTTTTAATCATTCAATATTTTCTGATAATGTGGAAAGTAAGGATGCGTCTGGTAACAGTCTTGAAGATAATTCTCAAAAATAGGGACAAGAGCAATTTTATGTTCTTTGGAATATAAGACATGTTTCTTATGAAAACACATTTGGCATATTTTATTATGAAACAATTTCATTAGAATTTGTTCTGAAAACAAACTGATTTTTAAAATAATGATCTTCTTTTGAGAATATGTTCTATAAATAAGCTGCTTTTTATTTATAAATTTGAGATTTTTTTCACTTGTAGTTTCGTAAGGATTTTCTGAACAATGATTAAGAAAATAGAGATGAGTTTTGAAAACTCCTGCATTGTAAGTGTACAACATCTTCATGGAAAATAAGTTGAAACCATTTCTCATGTTTGAGTTCCCAAACCAAAATTTTACTCATAAAACAATTGAAGTGCTTTTTGAGACCTATTTTGAAGGGTCACTAAATGGATCCAAAATGTGAAAAAATAATGAAGGATTGAAACCAAAAGTTGCAGCCACCAGTCCTCCATATATCAAAGTGATCTCATGTCTTTTCGATCCCCACCTGATGATTGATGGATGAAAGGTATGCTACACATTAGCTCTACTTCTTGTGAAATGTTGATACTGATTGGTATTTGAATTTGGTTTTCAATTTACCACACAGAACTTGGCTTGGGATTTTTTATTTTTATTTTTGCCTTAAAAATATAAAAGATATTCTTTGTGGATCATAGTTGTCGACAACTCTTATCCTGTGATCATTGTAAATTTTCTGTCAATTTCATTCTTTTCATAGTTTCTTGGCTGTCTTGAAAAAAGATATTATCTTATGCTTTGAAGGTATGACTGATCATGTGTGTTTGTATTAGACATGATTGCTTGGACTTCTAATTTTTTAGATGTGGTTTTCGAAGTGGCCCCAACAGTCATGAGCCCTTGTTGGGCTCCTTTGGTGGTTAGGACTGATCCTGATATCAATTCTGATGCTTTTGATGGAAATTGGGCATTTCATCTGCAGTAGATTGTTCAACTGTGTTTGCACACATTCCTTTAGAGCATCAATTTTAACTGGACCGGTGCTTGATTATTGTACTCTTTTCATTTCTTGTAGCTTTGGTTTGATTGTTAAAGAGAATGAAACCACTTTTGTGCTGTGTAGGGAGGGCCAATGCATACATAATTATAATTTATAATGATGGTCAATAGGGAAAAAATAGCCTCTCCGTCGATTGCGCATCATTATAGTTTATCATTATCTGGTTTAAACTAACATGACTCTCAATAACTCATGTTATTGATTTGTCAAAGGTAGATCAAAGTACCTTCCGCATTATTCTCACGCATCGTTGTTGTACTTGTTCTTTTATAAATCCTGTAGCAATCCAACTTGTGAGACCCACAGGCACAGCCATTAAGCCCCATTGACTTCGTCACTTTTAACTTGCCCGTCCCACAACCACGAATGGTTTGGGTCCTTTTTCATTGCCTTTTCCCGTGGGGGGTGGGGACTAAAGGTAATGTTATACTTTTCTTTGCTCTACTTTTCTCTTGTTGTAGTTGCAGTTAATAATACTTTATAAGCTAGATGCAAAGTGGATTAACCTACCTCATTATATAGTTGAGATTCTTTTAACATTGATCTGTGATGATTATTCCTCAGATTTTACTGTTATTTTGAATGCCTTGCCTTTGTCTGAGCGAAGTCATGGTTTTACTACTTGATATTTTAAAAAATCATGTCGGTGATTGAATTGAAAAGTCGTGGAGCCAGACCAAAGAAGGTTATTAGACGATAGTTCAACCTCCAGCCCAGAATTTGGTAGGTTTTAACAATGGTTTTCTGTTCATTTGGGCGTGAACTGGTGAACAATGACCATGTTTTCCATTAGGGTGCTCACAATTGGACTGGCTGATATTCACGGCGTTAGTCTACGCTCAGAATGTGCAGACACAATTTTATAGCTCAAGTTCAAGATATGGTAAGAGAGAGAAAAAAAAAAAGTGGTGGTGGGGGGGGCTGGGGACTGTCCCGTATGTGATTGGTTTGTGATTGAATTCATTGTTCCACCGTTAGGAAGAACACCACTTCCTAGAAACACATACGCTCTCACCTTGTGGATTATGTGGATGCCATCCATGCACTGAACTTAAATTATTGTTGCTTGCTTGCCTCCACTCTCATAGTATTGCTGCCACCAGCCCTTGACCCATTAAGACGGAAGACTAATCAGACCCTCTTTTGAAGACTTTTGTCCGGACCAGGACTCTCTATCCCTTCCCCTTGTTCTCTACATTTTAACTTTTTCTTTAAGATAAGGGTACCATGAGAATGGAGTATTTTATTCTCACATTGAAAAAGACACCTGTTTTGCAATTTCATTTTCTTTATTGGGAGAGGAAATGACATGTAATTATCTCACAGCTGTGGTGTTGTAAATATGGACAGATTTTCTTGATCATTGAGAATAATAGTGTATATGTATACATATACTGACATATTCTTGTAAATGCTTTTATTATGAAGCATGATGGATATATAAGATCCTTGTCATATGTGTGGGGTGTCTGATACTGTTTACGCACAATAACAGTACTCAATGATGAAAATGCCTTCATTATTTTCTTTTAAGGAAGAATCAAGCTGCCAGTGCCAGATAGGATGGATTGCATTTAATTCATTGGAAAACACAATTATTTCAGGTAGACAATTATTATTCAACACTTGACAAAAATGAAAAATAAATGAACAGTTAAATCTTCCTAATGGTGACCAGACGAGAACTTTAGAAGATGAAGAAAGTAGAAAAATGCAAAAATAAAAATCATTCTGGAATTTCATCATCATTTCCGTCCCATTTGGTACATCTTTATCTATGGTTTATTCTTTTATACACAAGGAAATAAATATGTAAATTATTCTGGAAGTTGAGAAATTAAAAAAAAAGAGGAAATTTTTAAGCTTGAGAACCTAAATCTTTGCATTTGAGTTTCTCCTCCACAGAAATGGAGTTCTTGCAATGAGCAATGCAGCTTGGATTGCAATACTGCAACTCTTCCATGGTGCTGTCAACAGTGAAGAAGGAGAGTCGCAGTTGCCACGAGAAGGCCGCTGTTTGTCGGAGATGTCCTCATGACGCCGGAGCTGATATTCCCCTCGTCTTCCTCTGAGCTCCTGTTTACCTTTGAGGCAAATTCCTGAAGAAAAGGAATAAGGCTGCCTTCAGATTGAATCATTGTCTCTCCTCCCTCTGAATAACAGCAGAGGTCGAACCATTCTCACGTGCCTCTTCAATACATGGCTTACATCGAATCTCGCTTTCTCTTCTGCTTCTGCTCTTCCTTTTCTCAATCTCACAACCTTTTCTCCATCTTCCAAAAAGGAGAAAGGACTTGGACTTAGTCCTTTCCTTGAATCTCGCTGCTGCTGTTGTTGCTTTGTTGATGACGTCTGTTACTACGGGCGCCGCCGATGTTGTTCTCGCTATTGCAGCTTCTCTTGATGTTCTGGCCATTGCTGCTGCTGCTGCTGCAGTTGCTCCCATTGTTCTCTGTTTTTTGATCTTCTAGCAATTCTCTAATGGGGAGAGGTGAAACTGTCAAGAGGTGGTGGAGGAACGAGGAGATGGGAAGATGAGAAAGTAGGTGGAGGAAGCAGTGGCCGTGGAAGAAAATATCGTCGGCGGAGATAAATCTATGGCAAAGGTGGAAGTTGTTGCTTTAGCTTTATCTGAGATTGCGGCGGCAGAGGGATGGAGAGAGATTGTGAAGGAGAATTCATGAGAAGGAGATGAAGAAGCCGAAGGTGGTGATGCAGTGGATGATGGTTGTTCTTGCTGCTTTACAGAGTACCCATCATGCTTCTCGCCAACTCTCTCTCTGCTCTTCTGCTGATGTACAGTATCCATACCCCCACCCCCCAAAACCAAAAAAAAAGAAGGATGTACAATAAATACACTGAGAGAAGATCTAGTTCAGTGTCTGAAGCTCTCTCTCAAACTCCTTTTTGGTTTATGGGGATGGAAGGGATGCCCTTGGGTGTGAAGGATAAGGAGATTAGAAAGCAGTGGAGAGAGAGACAGAGTCTTGTCAATCTTGTAGTTGAGCTTTGTGTGTCTTTTGCATATATATATATATATATATATATTTGTTTTTTAATCGTTAGCATTATTTTCCTTTTATGTATATACATAGATAGATAAATGAAAGAAAGAAAGAGAGTATGATTAAAATGAAGCTAATGAAATATTTGGTGTGTGTGTGTTCGTGTGTACAGAGAATAGTGGGTCCTTGTCAAATCTAAGAGGTTATTGGAGTGTTAACTCCGGAGAACGAAATAACAGAGCTCTCAAGTTCTCAGAGATGGATAACTAATCTCTGATCACCCAAAACACCGCAATTTTGAATCTCAACGGTTTTGTGCAGCAGCGGTGGAGCGTGGATGTTCCATTCTTCTTTCCTCGAGAAACTCTTCTACTAATTGAAATGTCATATGCCCTTATTATTATTATTCTTCTTTTCCTTTAAATGAATTTCGTGAAATATAGTAATTCTTTTCTTTTTCTTTTTTATATCTGAGGATTTGAGTTGTTTTTGTACTTTGTACTATGTAGTGAGATGACGTCAGTCAAATGACACCCTTACGGGAGAAGATAAGATTTCCAATTTTATGGTGGTAAGTCCAACTCGTGCTTCTTATTCCACCCATTTTCTATTATGCAGGTTAATTTACATTGAAGAATTCATGGTCAGTAGCCCTCAATTGACACCAACTTTTACTGTGTTTTTCAAAATTTGTTGTACAAATGGTTTGACAAATTGGTGAAAATATTAAGCAGTCCTAGACCCCTTGGAATGGGCGGTGGGGCATAGCCCCGATTGCTTTAAGTTCCTCAACTACTTACTTAAAGTAGAGGCCGTCACCTACAAGCGCCTTTGATACTTCACATAGATTCTCTAAACCCATTACGAGTTCTAATTTCATGAAGCCCATCCTTGTCATTGGTGGTGGTTGATATTGATCGTCCGTGATTATATTTCTCAGTCACACCAAGAAGATTTCTCATGGGTGTTTTCAAACAATGCTGTTTCAATTTCTTCACAGATGTAGTTAGCTGGCACATAATATGGGTTTGGTTGTAGCTGCAGTCTCCAACCATATCAATGAAAGAGCTTTCAAGGCTTGTTTTGGAATTAATTTCCCAAATGATGGTGGGAATTGATCAGTTCTCCCAAAAGAAAAAACAAGAATCATCTAGACGTGTATATATGAAACCAAATACTTTAGAAGTACTTGAGAATAGGGTTATGTACTTTGTTAAGATATTTTGCTCGGGAAGGAGAGAGAGAGAGAATGAGGTACTTTTTGGTATAATAACTATATCTATAAATGAAGAGGATTCAATGTTTGTTGGAGGGGATGGTCCCGCCATGATTTTGAAAATATAAGGTCTACATACAGGACACTGTCACAGTGAGACCAGAGGGTTCAAATCTTAAGTCTTACGACGTTTAAGAAGACTTAAAAGAGAAGAAAAAGGAAGACAGGACACAGGAGTCCATTAAGAATGGAGGACGGGGGCGGTGGGGAAGAGGTTGGGGTTGGATTTGGACTGCCATGAATGAATAATGATGAATGAATGAATGGTGGCTCTCATGAAACACAAATGCAGTTACCCAGGAGGGGCACGTGGGATGGTGGGACTGGGGCCCCACACACACGATGTACATTATCAGTCCATGGTGAGACCCCATACAAACAGAGCAGAGGCATTTTGTTGGGTATAGTTAAGGTCAACATCTCAATCATGGAGGCATTATTTTGGTGGATAGACTATCTTCACCACTAAGCCACTCAATATCTATATATATATATATAAAATAAATCGATATTCTATTTTATCACCATGATCTAATATATGAAGGATGGAAATATGGAAGAAACAGACAATGCATAAAACAAGATTTCACACTCATCACCTCGTCCTTTTTTGGGTGGGAAGCCCCTTTTCTTTTCTACTGCTTTTGCCACTTCACCTCTCCTCCTCTTAAAATATTATTCTCTCTCTTCGAGTGACAAAAGTATAAGCTTTGGACATAAATAAGTTATTTTTAAAAAATTATTAATAAGGTAAAAAGTAAAATAATATTTAAATTAATCGTAAACAATATGCTGTGACATTAATTTTTTTTAAATAACTCCTACGTAATCACTATGACAAAAATATTTTGAAAATTTTCAAAGTACCAACCTGCCTAATTTGATCACTATTTTCAATTTCAACCTACTTTAATAATTTTTTTTTAAATAACCTAAATTTGTTCCAAAACTCAAAGTCTCTTTAAGACAACACCAACCAATGCGTAATTATTAAACAAAGGTTTACCTTGAGATTGAATCGAATACTTGCTTTTCATTTGCATGTCATTCAAAATCTTTTCTGAATGTAATTCCGATTTGAGGGAGTGTTAGAAATTTATTTCATTTTATGCAACTTACAATTTATTCGCTTTATAAAGAATTCCACGGATACACCACTCTCTAGCCTTTCAACCGTGCCGTGCCATATCTGGTAAAGGACCCCACTACACTGGTCCAGCAACCATGTGCATTGCGACCAATTCTCTGTCTTGACTCTTGAGGCGCTTCACTTGGACTAAGCCAACAGCACAAAAAAAATAAATATATTAAGAAAATCAAAGAACAAAAAGAAATGCGAACTTTTCAGTGTTGGCCAAGGGAAGGTGACTGAGTAACAAGAACTAAACCCTTGTGTTTTGTGAAAATAAACAATTTGAATTTTCCTATTCACCATAACCTTATGAATCAAAGGAGCCATCAAATCAAATAACACACATGAACAAATTCACTGCTCAAGCTGATTGAACGAGTTTTCCAGAGATTGGAATGGAATCCGTTTTGAGTTCTTACAGAAACTCCAACATAATGAAATATAATACTTAAAAGCTGCTTGCATTAACTGTTAGCTCTATGAAAATGGAAGAACCCAGTATACAATGGATACAGAACTATATATAAAATCACCTCCAAGTGCCTTCTGGTGCAGTGATGAGTTTGTTCAAGACCTTCCCACAAATTTTCAAAGGCCGGCAGGCAGAACTCCTTGTGTTGCTTCCCAAGTTGGAAACACATTCTCAGACACCATAAATAACCAGTTTTAACTCCAGTTTTCTGGTTCAAAGCTTGGAGACGTTAGAAAGAGATCCTGATGGGTTGATGAAATAGAATATTGATAGATTCAATCCCTCCAAAGGAAATGGAGGAAGAGAGTCCCTGTTTTCCGATTTAAGCTATTAAATAAATAATTGTTAGTGCTCCTGGAATGCAAATGAAGTTGAGGAGGATAGACTAGTCACTTCCACTACTATATCTAGATCCATCTGAAATCAAACATAATAATAAAAAAAAAAGGTTACTTAATCAAATCTGTGAACACCCCCCCACAAAACACCCCCACACAGAGGGAGAGTTGGTATACCTCCTCTCTTCCCCTCCATGGCTTCTTTCTTCTCCTGGCAACTTGAGCAAAGGAAGGGGCCATCCCAGGGCCGTAATTTTCCTGCACTAGATGAGCCAGCGTGTATTGATATACCCTCTCCAGGTTTCATCTCTACTTGACAAACTGCACACATGAACAACTTAAATACATGTCGGTATTTTGCATCTAGCCTGCAGTAAATCAGAAACTGAGACATATGTCAAGCGCTACAAACCTGCTTGACAGCACACTTTCGATCCTTATAGGCCACACACAGAAAAAGAATGCAATTTTATTAGAGGGGGAGGAGGAGAGTACAGGGGAAGTGAAGTGAAGTGAGGAAGAAGAATTAAGAATATCACATAGTGATAGCATATTTTCCGATCCTGGAGTAAGTAAGCATTTTGGTAAACGGATTATTTGTATGGTGGTCCAAACCTGTCTGCAAGCATGGCAGATCCTTCCTCAAATAACTCCTCCAACAAATCTGGTTCCTGCTATTCTTTGCTGAAGATGACTCTGATGGCTTCTTACGAAACATAGACTTGAATACCCCTTTTCCCTGCTTTGCTTTGGTGGGCATGCTGAAGGAGCAGCAATTTTTCTGGTGGTTGTATATCAATCCACAATGCAAGTTGTATCCATCTACTTGGCCCCTTTACATGTAAAGCTTCCTGGAAATAGAACAACATGGATAAACAAGATATCATTACACAGAAATAAGTAACAGATACTATGTTTGGCAACTTAAAAAGCACATTTGACAAATTAACCAAAAATAATTTTTTGAGAATATGATCGGCAATTTTTTAGAACACATTTAAGATGTTTTCGAGTGATTTCTTGGATACTGTTCCAAGAATGGATGGGGAGCTTTTCCATTATGTAGTCCTTCACCACCAAAGAACACACTGAGAGCACTTGTTTTTAGGATTGGTTTAAACAATTGCATATAAAAACAGAAAATGAAATGACTTTAGTTTTCTTGCAGATTGGTTAATAAATTGTTTTTTGAATGAATGCAAATGCCTCAATGTTACATAACTCAACACAGCAAAGTAAAATCAGGGCAAACAATGATATGAACAGGTGACAAATCACCATTTTCATTAGCAGTGTGAGACTGCTGCTGGCCTGAGACTAACTGCCTTAACAACCTTATAAAGTTATGAATTTCTTTAATAGAACAATGAGATGATTAGGACCCAACATTCAATAAAGAAAATTAATGTTCAGATTAATAGAAAAATCATGCTGTAAGCCGCACAGAAAGGAGTGCCATAATAAGAATGAAGCATGACCAGGGCCAAAATACTGATAGAAGCACCTCAATTAAAAAGCTAAGACTGGTTATTTCATGGCAACATTAGTTGACAGTTGAATTCCAAATTTTCCCTCATTTTTGTGGGATATAACATCTGCATCTAGCATATGTCTCATAGTAATTAATCCCTTATACACAAACAATTAGAAACCAAAGGTAATTTCAATCCACATTCCAAGTTCCAAGTGTTGCAAGTAGTTCCTCAGGAAAATGGTATAGTGTGCAAGAATGTGCTTATATTGTTTCCCATATAACACTTTTCTTACTGTTAACTAATGGATCAAGTTTGATAGAGATCTGTCAAACCCCAATTAATCATTGTAGTTTTACTCATGAAGGGTTCCATTATAAAGGACTTTTATCCATTAATAAAAAATTTTGAAATCGTAAGCCAATCATGATCGATTTTTGTATTGACCACCCAAATAATGAGACTTTCCTTACAAGAACCAAATATTCAAAATAAAGAAATAGAAAATCACCTAAAATACTTTGATTTTGGATGGAAAAGAAACGTTTTGCATTAAAGAATAAATTCTTGTCTGCTAGCTCAGTTAAATTCCATAAGCAGATTTGAACATTTGGCATATTAAACCCAAGGAGTTCGTGTTAGGGTCAACTTATTCAGCAGAGGTCATCCTAATCATCTGGGGATATTAACCACATGAAACCTGTTTTGCATGTATCTTTTACAGGCATCAATATCCAAAGCTAAACAGGGATGAACCAGGTGAATAATAAGGCTTTTTTGGCCTCTGAGATTAAAGAAGAAAAAATAAAAAGATATCAAATTTTAGAATCAAAGGGTCAACTTGGAAATTGTTATTGAAAAAATTTCTAACCTACTGAAAAGTTTTTGGAATAATTGTTATGAACTTTTAGAATAAACATGAGATGTTTTTAAGTGTTTTGAGAAATACATGAAGATACGGAGGATACTTTTGAAATTAGCCCAGAAAACTATTTTCCATATTTAGTACTAAAAACAGAAATTTTTTCCTGAAAACAATTAATAACCTAAAAAAATATTATTTCTCAAAAACTGTTCTTGAAACCTTGACAAACTGACCCTAAAAGTTCATTTTCATGCAAAGAAATGAAACAATACTCAATAAACAAATAAAACCAAACTCAGACTTCTTTTCAGCACTTTTTGAGCAACCAATTTATGGTGAAGAAATTTATCAAATAAGAATTGTTCAATTCTTCTAACAAATTGTTATAAAATGTTGAGAACCCCACAATCTTCTGTTTTCATTTTTATAGGCTTAAAATTAAAATCATTTCCTTTGGCTACTGTCTTGAGAAGCAACAGTCAGGATAAATAGGTAATATCAAGTGAAGTAAACATATGCATATGCTATATAGCTTAAGCTAACAAAGCTAACAAAATAAGAGCGTAAACACAAGGGCTAGATGTAATCACATAAATAACAAGTGAGTAGGCAGTGGAAAGAAGCAGGGAAAGCAACATTGCTAACACATAATGAATATAAGATATATATAACAAAATGGTTACAAACCTTCACTTGCTTTACATATGGAACAGGAACAATGAACTCTCCAACGTCCATATCACCGTGGATACCATTGAAAGGCTTAAACCACCAGGCCAGCATCTCAAAGGACCAATCTGCAGAAGAATTTGATCTGCTAGTTATCAGCTTATTTTAACTAACAATAATCGTAATACAGTTTCCTCTAGATGCAGGTGATGGAAGCGACAGTCCATAGGACAAGAAACAAGTAATGACAGGAAGAACTTATTGATAGAGAAAGAATCCAGTGTTTATAGTTACTCCATTATCCTTACACAGGCAGTTTGAAATTTTCATTCACTCCACGGATAATGATATATCAACTTTACAACAAATATGTGCAATTTTTTTTTATAAGTATTAAAAAAAAATTATGTGCAAATGGCTATTATCAATTTTCGATTTATATTCAAACTAAAAGCATTTTGGCAGAAATGACTAGCTGCCTCTTAATTGTCATTTTAACATTTGTACTACTTTGGCTAAACACCAGAATCTTGTTAACTAACCTGAACGTGGTTTTTTGATTGCAATGATTCTTAATACAGTGTCAGTGCTTTTTGAAATTCTTCTAAGAATTTCATTACATAACTTTTTGAAGGCACTTCCCCAAGTTTTTTTGAGTTTGACCCAAGGCACTTCCCCAACTAATGTATTCAGAATTTGAGTATGGCCAGCCTTCGAGTCTTAGAGAATTATTCAAAATTTCACTAAATAATTAAATTGCATAAAATCCTTTGCAGGAACTCTCCCAAGCAATGCATTCTTGGTTAATTGTGTATAAGTCCAGCATATTTACAGGGATATCCATAAATATTTTATTTAAGCCTCAAAGAAGAAACTCACCAAGCAACAGGAAAAGTTTAAAGAAATAAATTATTCAACAACTAAAGAACAATCTGAGAAGAAACACCTCTGCACCACCACCTGCATTCGGTCGACCGACCTCACCCCCACTTGCAGTGATACGATCTCTCCTGATTAAGCATTAGAAATAAGCTTTAATAATCAACTAATTATTAATTGAGGCACCAAACACATTATACAAACAACTTACTCCTCTTCATTGCATTCAAGTCTATGGTCTGCGGACAAATGATAGTGCATAGCAGATTCAAGTATGCACCGTGAATCACCAACAGAGCGACAGTTACCACCCATCCTTCTATAATCATAAAAGGTCACAGTTGTTCTGAGTTGTGCTGAAAAAGTAGCCATACCAAAATTTAAAGTCACAGTTAGTGAGATGAGAAGTCTCTAAAAAAAGGAGAATGCAAGCAGAGTGCAGAAGAAATCAGTTCATAGCAAAGAAGAAGAAAAAAATATGTTCAGAGTAGTGGTAAACCAACATGACAACTCAAAGTGTCAAATATTCATAAATGCCAGGTATCCCACAGCATGGATAGCAAAGCTGACTTCCTTCTTCACATAGACAAGAAAGACCTATGACAATCATGACTAAAACATTTAAAGGGTTAAGCCCATGCCCCCATCATTCATTTGGTCAGAACATTGTTATCTTTTCTAGGATCCATGCCATAAAGCCAGTATCCCAGTACAATCATCTAAATTAATATTTTCCAGGAGTTACACTATGTGCCAACAGATATTATACTGTAGTTTCAAGCAATGTGATCAAAGCTAGATATACATATCCCAAAGAAAGACTTAGTCCATTGGCATCGAATTATCTTTGCAAGGGTTTAATAATCAGGAAATAGAAGTTCTATACACACACACACACGCACACACACACACACACACATTATTTAAGACACATTAGACTTTGATGATAAAAGAACCATCATTATAAAGAAACTTGTATGACCATAGAAGCATATCCTGATCATGCATTACCATAAACTCAGATGGTCAATCTCGTAATAATGATAATGCATTGACATAAACTCAGATGGTCAATCTTGTAATAATCAGGCTCTAAACATAGAAAATTTACATAGCAATTCCATTATGACGAACATAGTTTATAATTGGCGGTATATGACATTTCCCTAATTTTGGACCATGAAGTAACTACACTGCATGTGCTACATTAGCACAAGTAACCATGAAAACTATTCATACCTTTCTCTTGAAATCTTTATCTGTCTTGACAAATCCTGCAGCAAAGCCCTAGGTAAGGCAGCTGCCCACTCATCCCTGCTAGTTCTGGAGGAATGTGGCTAAAACATTGTTCAGTAGATTCTCTTTTGAGTATATAGCAGCTGCAGATCCAGTATATCCATCAAATAGCTGCAAAACAAGGTTTAGTAAGAACCACCAGCCAAATATATACTTATGATATAAGACTGTTGTGTAAAATGAAGTGTAAGCAACAAACCATAATTTAGTAAATGGAAGGCAGTCACCAGTTATTTAGGGTTCACATCCTTTAAATAAATAATCATACAATGGACAAAAACCAGATTCATATTGATAATAATTCTTCAGTGCTAAAAGAAAATAAAAATTACTAGTGAAAAAAGGGAACCAAAATGTTACAAGATGGGAGGTTTCTTATAGAAAGAAGAAAGTAATAAGTATAGAAAAATACAAAAATATAAACCAAGAAAATATGAAAGAGATTCAATAACAAAGCCCAAAAGCTCGAAGCAGAGGAAGTGAAATGTCTAATTAAAATTGAAAATCTGGCTCAGGTTCTATTTGCTTGGGAATCCTTGGGTGCAAATGACAGAAGAAATCTCCTAATAAATCTGAAATCTGAACAAAAATGAGAGTTACTAGTGAAGAGGAAAAAAAAACAAGGTGAGAGGTTTTCTCACAAAGACAAAAAACGTAATAAAATATAAAAGTGCAGAAGTCTGTAAAACAAGAGAATATATAATTGAAAGAACAAAAGGTAAGTTACCCAAGCAGAAGGGATGTATCCAATCAAAATTTTTTTAAATTGCAGACAAGTCGAATTTCAATGTTGAGGAGAAGCAACTGATGCAAGCGACACCATGGAATGTATACGATAAAGCTAAAGTTCTCCAACCTGAGAAATTCATATATCTCATAAATTGCCAAAACAGAGGCCAAAAAAAGACGTTTTGATCCTATCCAAATAGGACCCAAGAATCTGAGAGAGGATGCAAGTATCTCTCATGTTATCCACATAAATATGCCAAAAGGATGAAAATATTTCCAGAATTTGCAAGTTGTCCATACATAAACCTAAGGAAGCCAAACCCCCACCATTCAAAATATAAGCACCCAAGTTAAAATGGCATTTTTCTTATGCTAGATATGAAATCCTGCAAAGGTTTTAGAAAACAGAATGGGATCCAAATACATGGGAAGTATTCAACTGGATTCACAAAAAATGTGGCTCCCTCATGTCATCCAAAGACAATTCTATTCTTCAACAATTTACTTGTTCCACTTTTTCAACAGGATAATACTATTCCTTCCCAATCCCTAAAATGGAAGCAAGCCGTAGAATATGTTGTAACATGCTTTAGCATAAAAGCTAGAGATGAGAAGTAGATGAAGAGACAAGATACAGAATATGTTAGAACATAATTAGCTATAGAAGGCTGTAGAGGAGCATCAGTTGGTCTCTTGATAAGAAAGGAAAAGGATAATAGAGATGGAGATAAGGAGAACATGAAGGCCAGCAATTGAAACAAAGGGAAGAGATCACGAGAGAGAATAGACAGATAATTGGGCATAAACAAAAAAATGCTTTAAAAATGTGTCTGGATTAATATTTTGAAGACGAAGACAAATTTGTATATTCTGCTTAATCTCACCTGTCGAATTGTTTTGGGGATAGATCAAAAAAATTAACATGCATTTAATCATAGTGTCTGAGCATCCATCCAAAACAAGTTATTCACATTCAGAGTATGGAATATGGCTTGGCATCATTCTCTTTGTTGAACAAAATTTTGATAATATCGATTTCTCCCAGTTCTTACACATAAATCTCAAGGTTCTCTTTGTTGACCAAGAATTTTGATCGCTTATCAACTTTCATGGATTCTACATACGTAAAAATCTCAAGGCTCCCATAAGCACCCCATGACTCCCCTCCTCCTTTCATAGTTGCCAACACCCCTTCAATATGCAACACCTGTGTTATGTTCCCTCCCAGAGTTGCAATGCTCCGCACTATCTCAGAATTTGTCAAATTTAAGAAAAATAAATTTAAATCTCTAGAAAAGAGAGCATTTTCGAGAACACTTTTCTTCCTTCTATTCAACTAGAAAGCTTCATGACTTGTGTTCTTCACATCAACTAAAAATTTGAGACACACATAATAGGTGCAAATAGTTCATTCAGAAAATCATATTAGAATTGATCAAGCTCTAACCAGAGACAACAAGAATTCCACATTAAAAAGAACCAAGACACAAATCCATACCCCAAAAACCGAGTATGTAGAAACCCCATCTCCAACCACTCTTTGGTATTCGGTCTTAAGTAAAGTGAAGTCCTCCCTTTCTTGCTTTGGCTGTGGCCTGTCCATATATAATTTCAGGTTTCTCAATCTTCTCACTGGCAATTCCCTTCCAACAGCACCGAGCGGGACAGTTGATGATCACTCCTGGTGGACATTGATTCTCCACCACCTCTCCTCCAAATTGTCAAGACAGATTCCTCAAAACCCAGAATGTATCATCCACTACCTCCTAGTCTTCCATGCCCTTGTCATTCAAAAATCCTAATTAACCAATCAAATAACAGCATATTAATCTAAGCACTCGTCCGATAAGAGTATCAATTACAATGAAAACCTTAACTGAATGAACTTGAAATTCAGAGCGAATCGAGATCTTCGATCGTTAAATAAAATTAGAAAAAAGTCAAAATTAAACGTCAGAAATTCTTACAACAAACTAACATAAATCAGCCCAATTGGAAACATATATTATAAAATGAAACAACAAAACTTTTAATAGAGTCTCCTCAATCCATGTGAATTTCATTTGCCTCATAATCTATACCAATAATAAAACGATAAATTAAGAAGATGAACACAACAGAAGAGGCAAATGATGAAAACAAAGAAAAAGAAGAAATTACAGGAAGGAGGATTGCAAAGTTCGTGATTGGTTGGGGAAAAGCCTTATCAATTGGATTAGTTGCTGCGATCGAGAAACGCGGATCTGGCGTTATGCAAATATTCCATACAGCAATCAATTCCAATTCTAGAGGAATGAAAAGGAGAAGAAATGGAGAGGGGCGCAAATCAAGCTCTTTGTGTTTTTGTTTTTATTAATTCACCTTTTTTTTTCCTTTTTTTTTTTTTCTTTTATACTTTTTCCTTCTTTTATGTTTTTCTCTCTTCCCCTAGGAAAGGGTTGGGGTTGACATGGCAAATCCCACCGTTGGGGCGATCAGCTCTTTAGCCGACTTGGGAAATCAGGGTATTTATCGTGCCTCCCCAAACCAACGCACAGCTTACGCTTGTAGGCGCGTGACTTACAGTTCCGCAACTCGTCTCATGATCCATGGCTCCAAGAGGTGTGGAGTCTTCTCAATAGCCAATCAGCATTTCACGTGTACCACACGCACGAGTATAAGCAACCCCCTCCCTCCTCCCCCACGGTTTCCCTTATTTTTTTCTCCAGATTTAGCACGGCGCAGGTTAAGAGCTAACAAACGCGGAAGCTCAAGCTAGCGACAGACAGAAAAGAAAAGGAAAAAGAAAAACCTTAAAAAGGACAAGTCAACAAAACAAACCCTCACAGGACAGAGGCATGAAAAAAATAAAACCTTAGCCAGTTTATATAGAAAAAGTAATTGAATATTGTAATGACAATAATGCCGAGTTCTAAATGTCACGTAATACAGGCTTTTCTGCAGCTGTAGGCCCCAATTAATAGGGCCCATAGTACATTGTCCTCCTGGCTGTTACCTAATGCCTTTGACGTCCATCTTCCCAAGACCAAGAGTCACCCCCTCCCCTTCCCGAAAATCTCGGCGCCAATTTTCTATACCGATAATTGATCGTCTCATGGAAAGAAATTATCCTAGGACAAGAATAACAAACAAGAATAAAATGAATGTTTGATTTTAATTTCTATAACTTTCAAGAAATTAAACATTTTATCAGATTA